>DWNR01003478.1:0-11760 GCA_018250455.1 Polygonus leo | reverse complement strand
CCGCCACCTTCATAATCCTCCGTGAAGCAATTTATTGTGTTTCGGTATGGAGAGGCGTGGTTGCCGGCTATACTTAATCTTAGTCCTCAGGAGTAGCAACGCATCTGTAATCAAACTTGGGTATGACTCAATCGTACTTGAGGTTGATTACTGATGTCCATGGGCGGCAGTGGCTACTTACCATCAGGTGGACTGCATGCTCGTTTTCTACCTTTACACAATATAAAAAAAGTAATTTGCCATCGGTTGGTATAAATAAATTAAAGCCTTTGTGTCTTGTAAAGCAGGTAATTTTGATAGCGTGCGGTCATATATATTCATAGCATATTCAATACTACGTTCCTGTAGTGTCTAGTGTCCCAAGATCGATAGTTAACCGGCGCATTAAAATTTTACACCTGACCGGATGTTCAGACCTCGCACCCCTTATATTGATTTGACATTAAATGTTTTTTACCCTAGAAAAGGAACGTTTTACGAAGACTATTTTTACTATTTACATCGATAGTTACTGCTTAATTGATTATTGATTTGTTTGTGTCTCTTGCTTAGTATGAATGATATACCTACTAGAACATTGATATACCATATTTAACTTACAATGTACGGTACGGTACGATTTTATCTTTTAAAATCTTTTAAAATTTCAAAGAAATTTCATTTCAACGCTCAAACAACTCATGAACCACTTAGTACTATGATATTTCATGCCAATTGGAATACTGATTTATTTTTTGTCAGAAGACACAAATTAAAACTCTTAGAAGATCTATTTCGTAGTTAAAAAAAGTAACGTAGAAGATGTAACTTGAAGGAAAAAGTGTATTATACAGGTAAGTTCGGAAAACAAAATGAGGAAATAAATGTATCGTAGTTCTTCTCTAATCCTTTCTAATTGGCGTTATCATTGTAAAATATATAGTATATTTTATAAATATTTTTGCATAGCAATTTGGGGATAGTATTTTTGCATAGCAATTTAGGGATAGAGGATATTATATTCAACTACAAATAAATAGTTTGATCAGTCTGATGTGTCATTTAATAAGGTTATAGTTTTGCCAGGTGGTAGAACTCGTTTAATTAGACCATGGTGGTACCACCGCCACCCTCATAATCCTCCGTCAAGCAATTATTGTGTTTCGGTCTGCCGGCTCTACCTCTTATCCTCCTCGAACATCTTAGTCCTCAGGGGTAGCAACGCATCTGATCAAACTTAGATATTATATAGTCCTACTTGGGGATGATTGCTGATGTCCTTAGGCGGCAGCCACCACTTACCATCAGGTGGACTGCATGCTCGTTTAATACATTTATACGATAAAAAATAAAAGTAATTGAATAACATATACGTATTTACTTATATACATATAATAAATAGTATAATTCTATTATTAAAATTTGCTACTTGCAAATATTACTCACATAACCTAACTTTTGATTTGACGAAAAGCTAAAGACACGGGGAGATTCACTTTCTATATGTGAAATGAACATAAAATACCGTTCATTCATAAAATATCATCTTTAAACATTATTCATTCATGTGTTTAAATCCTTAAATAAACCATTGTCGCCACGAAACACGTGTTGCCAGCGTTGCCAGTCGGGCGAGTTCTTTGTAAAGGAAAATACAACATGATTTTCTAAGCGGCATGAGTGCGTTCACACTTCGTTAAGTAAGCTCCATGAGATCAAAGGGAGACATCTCTCTATATAATTATTGGTGCTCTTCGGATTCGCATAATTATTCTACATTCCCATAATTAAATGGGAAATTGAATTCGGCAAAATAAGATTGGATTCCAAAAAGGAAATGTCTGATCCGCTAATGGTTTGATAATATTGGTGTTACTGAAAGCCATTGCGTTGGCTCAACATAATTTATTTTAATTTCTTCCTTTTAAATAGATAGTGTCGTGTTTATGCTTTGATTTGTAAATTTTGTAACGGCAATAAATAAACTGATTGTTTTATCTATTTAGGGTTTGGCTTAGAAAATAACTAGATTAAATAAATTATTATATTACTATAGTAGATAAGGTAAAACTCGTATATTACTTCCATACTTACCATACTTGAAGGTTGAAAAGTGAGCGTACCTCGCATGTTCACCTCGTGTAGCATCCAGTACACCACATTTGTCAGGCGAAAACAAAAAATACTTAAATTATTATGTGTATAGAGTTATACCACCTCAAAAATGGTTTCGGTAATAGGTAGTTGTAATATTTTGAGGTTCTACAGAATAAGTCTTTACTGTTATACCTACTTAGTATAACAGTTAAAACTAATTCATGTTGATTCAGATTTCCTATGTATTAAAATGCATGTTATAAAGAAGACATTAATCGCAACATCATGATATGAAGTTAAGTTAACATGTGTCTAGGGACATCATAACATAGATTGAATATGCTTAAACAGTCGGGACTGACCCTCGTCACTGTCTGCGCAAATTAAAATAGAATTACTCATTATTTTTAAATATTGCCCCAAACAAGCATTAAAGTTTGCAATGTTATTTATATTTTTATTTTATTTGCCTTGTTGATATTTTTTGCTTGATAAATCATAATCGGTTGAAAGATAAAGCATTTCCCACGTACCTAACTAGTGCCTGCACCACGGTTTAAAGTTTATCCTAAATCATCCTCATTGTGAGAGGAGACCCGTACCCAGAAGTGGAACAGAAATGTGTTGATATGATGAAATGACTTTTATTTTGACTTCTCTACTTTTATTCGTGCAATAGATATACAATGATGAGTTCACAAATGTTAAAACAAAGGCAATAACAAGGCAATATAATTGGACAATTAATACCAATAGGTTGACATTTATCACACAACATTAGATTATATTTTATTCTGTATTCTGATTCTAAGGGCGAGGAAGTTAGCTCATAAATGTTGGATGTCATACATACGTAAACTTTCCTTATTTCTACTTTTTTATGTCATTATCTATTTCTTATACAATTAAGGTAAAGAGAAAACGGACCCACGAGGTAATTTTACCTATAAATCGTTAGTACTTATCTAATAATTGTATTTTTGATTCCAAAACATATTTTTAATAATGCTTACTACCAAAATAAACAATATTTTACTACTAACATTAAATTGTTTATCTTATTAAAGTCTGAAAGGTGTATAAACGTACGGATTTCGTGTTAACAGATAAACAAACATCGCGTTGTCATCACGCTATGCTGCAGTAAATCGCTCCATTTTCCGAGCTCGATTGTTATAACGTTTATTTTTATTTACTTTTCATATTATGAATACAGCATGCACCTTCCATCATATAAACCGGTAATTGCCATTCCAAAACATTTTCTACAGACTTCAAAAAAGGAGGAGGTACTCAATTCGACTGTATTTTTTATATTTGTTAACACAGAACTTTTTATTGGGTGAACCGATTTGGATGATTCTTTTTTTTTAAATCTCTTGCTTCCCATAGAGTCCCATTTTTTAAAATCTAGATCTAAAGAGTACTTTATAAATTATCCTTAATTTTCGTTTAAATTGACGATATCTACTTTGATGATTTTGTATGTTTGTTATACGATTAATCCGCCATTTATGGACGGATTTATATGATTCTTTTTATGTTAGGTAGGTCTTGTTACAGAGATATGGTCCTGTTTTTAAAAATAAATATTTGACCTTGGACTACGAAGATATACCATGAAATTCTTCGATCCGCCTTGAGTTACGAGCAATATTCCCGCGCAATTTTGTTGTTTATGAATCGATTTTGATCATTCTTTCTGCTGTGGATTCAATATAGTATCAAAAAAATGACACAATTTTTTTACAATTATTTGACCTTGGAGTACGAAGATATTTCACGGAATTCCTCAGCCTGCAATGAGTTATGTTAGTAATATTCCCGCGAAATTTGAACCGATTTTGATAATTATTTTTGCTATGATCAAATAACTTCGAGACTGGATAATTCGTATGGAATACCAAATTCTGATGATGCAGAGATACTGCCTGTCCAAACAGTAACTCTATGGTATTTGCCACTTTGTAAGTAGTGTTGCGGATATTAAGCAGAAACTGCATGACAAGTTTCAAGTCGCAACTCCTCAGGTCGGAATTTCTGATGATAGATATCAATTAACTATCAATTTCAAACTAGCAAATTGAGAATATACTCTACCACCAAAAATTGACATTTTTTTTATATATATAATTGTATATAATTTTTAAATTAAATAAAGTAAAACAATCATATTAATACAACTGGATATGTTATCACTATTCCAAATTAGCATTGAAACGTGAACCTTGTCCCAATTCAGACGCGTTTGTTTCTTCACTAATTGGGCGTTAGTAATATATATCTCGTACATAATATAATTAAAACACCGATGGACTAAAACTTTTCCGTATTTTTTAACGATAGTCGGCAGATACAACAATATTCCCAACTTAAAAAGTTAGCGATGTGAGTCTGGAAAAGTTACCGATTTGAATGGGACCAGCGTGGGAGGGCGAAATTCAAACCACTGGACAATCGGTGCTCACAAAATTGTATAAAGAAAGATATCCCAAACTTTTTTCATCCTTCAAATGTATTCATTCAACGGAGAAGAAAGCACTTCCGTAGCGATAAGGCCCTTTGTATGCGTATGTCTCTCGTTCTTCTAAATATTGTCTTATAAAAGAAAAATATTAACTTTAATATTTGGTCCCAAGCGTAAAAGCCACTTGCGATAGAGACAAAATGTTTATGTAGAGTTCCTTATCCTACAAATAGCTGTAATTGATCACAATGACCACTTCATTTAAAAAAACAGCATATTTATGATAACAGCATAAAATTTGGAGATGCGTGGTTGCCATCTATGGTCGGCGTGATCACACGCGAGGTAAACATCTTTTATTCTCAAGGGTAGCAACGCATCTGGTCAACTTCAAGTACGTTTCAATCGTACTCGGATGATCACTAATGTCCATGGGCTTCAGTGACCATTTACCATCAGGTGGACTGTATGCTTGTTTGCTACAAGCATGCAGTCCACCTGATTGACTGACATTAATCCTTGGAGTTTTGTAAATAAACTTTTTAATTAATAATATAAACATTGCCTAATTTTTTTATAAGGTATTATGTGCCGTAGACAGTTCCTCTTAAATTTATATAGAAACACGTTCAACATAATAATGGTGGATATAGCACGGCTATTTTAGAAATGTCGTTAACCCTTCCTGTTAAAGGCGTATTAATAAATTTTATTATAAGAGGGTATAAAGAGGGTCCACTTGACTTCCTGCGGTTCCATTCTCGCATTTTTAGGATTCCGCACTGAAAAAACCCTGTTGTTGAGCCCATTCCGTCTGAGGCTCTACATATCAGTCTTTCTGTCCTATCTTTGAAGTGTATAATTATGTTTCATAATAAAATACTAACGAACAATTACAAAATATAGAGGGATCCTCCAAACAATAAGTCATAGATTAATCAAAAGTTATATTTTAATTATACATTAAAAACAATATAATTATTTGTAATGTGTTTATCAATTTTGAGTCTATTTGCGCTTATCTAACTTATGTTTGTTACAAAATGATACAAAATGTACAAATACAGAATATAGACTAGAGTAATTGCTTGTCTGAAGTAAACATCTTAACTCGTTCTAAAACCCATATAGATCAAGTGTCTTAGATAGTTCAAAGACCGTTGACAAAGCATAATTTATTTTGAGTGGCCTCCAGTACCACGACAAATTCATTTAAAGTCAATTGAATCCGTTCATTATTTACGTTACAATGTAAATAGAACTGCTGTGGTGATGTGTGTTTATCTCTTCATTTGTACCATGAAGAGCTCTTGAAATTACTTAGTTGTTAGAGTTAGGAAGCCAAGATAGGCTCAAAAACCTAATGTTGTTATTTTTATAGTCATTCATATGCGCCCGTTCATCATTGTTCATCCCGGGAAGAATTAGTAGAAAAGGTGAAGTAAGGCGAAGAAAATCAAAAGTACTGACTTAGCCCTTAGGTGTCCTAGGTAAACAAGACAAAATTAATCTAAAGTAAGCAGTGACTGTTGAGCATCAGACGGACTGTATGCTTCTAAGCTATTTTGTGTTCTTCTTAAACTAGGCACATGTATTCCATGGACAATCCATCACGCACCAAAATGCCGAGGATTTCCTGGATACACCCAGATCAAGATAAAAAATCTACTTCATCATTTACATTTCTGACTGGCCGCGAATTGAACTTTGCACTCGCTGCCTTTTAGATCAGTAATGGGACGTCTCGGTTCCTACTTGTATCTGCTAGCAATTATATCGTGTTCTTTTGTTTCGCATCTTTATTTTCAAAAAGAAATACAATGAGCATTCCCATAGGATTACTTTGATTACTTTTGCCCATCAAAAATAATCCCCTTGAAATAAGTCAAAAAGATTTCCCTTCGAAGTTATTAAAGGATTATGCTTCGTCACATTTTATCCAATTCTTCATTTATCCTCATTATGATCGTAATTTCTTTTGCGATTATGCATATATTTTTTAATTTTAATATTTGTTAATTGTGTTAATACGGATTTTACGTAAAATAAAAAAATGTACCGCAGATTTTTTTGTGTAATTCTTTTATTCGTACATGTAAAAAAGCTGACTTATTTATATAAATGTAATATAGCTAACACTAAGCTAGTATTTCATAATCGTTTATAGTAGGTATGGTATATAAATCTGCTTTATAATATTAGTATAAACTTTATACTAATGCATAATAAGGATTTTCAGATATACTATAAAACTACTATACTAACTATATATATATGTCTAACTGAATCAGCCCCAACTCTTGTTGAATAGTTTTTCTTATATCCATTGATTTAATAAGCGCTCTTTACTCAATAAAAGATGGCACTACATAAAGCATTAAGTAAACTATTTTTTTGCGTGAAAATGGGTTATCACGGAGATGATCAATTTTTAAAGTAAAAGACTGTCTAAATATCTTACTGTATATTCTCCAATTCACTGTTTTAGATATTACTTTATCTATACGTATAAAATGCTTTGTAACTAATACAAATGGTCACTTTACTTAATCTTAATATGATTTAATCGTTTAACTTTTAAACATTAATCTTACAAGGCAAACCGGAATAGACACCATAAAGTGCAGACGACTTACTGAAGTGTTGAACTAGAAATATAACCACTAGAGAAAAGCCAACAAAACGGAGTATTCCCGAACGATCTTAATGGTTTCATAACGAGCGGCCCCGGCTCGCAACGCGTAAAATGTTTGAGATTAAAAATATAAAATGTCTGTCGGGAAATCTCTCGTTAAATAAAGATGAACAATATTGCTAAATAGCTGTGAATAATTTCATTACAATTAACATGATTATATTATTAGTGGGCGAACGAGCTTCGCTTGCATATTGTAAAACAGCGGCATCTATTGTCGAAGGATTACATTTTATACATTGATTAAATACCAGCGCTTTTCACTCAATAACAGATGTGCACTATATAAAAGATAAGTGAATTTTTTCATACACATAATACATAGAAAACGTAGTAAAAAATTATACATCAAGTTTATTTTAACATTTATAATGTTACAATTTTATAATGATAATAATTAGCTATTAAATTTTAAAGTATGTATTACCAAGTTTACACTAATTTTGTTTTGTCTTATTATTTGTGTCTTTATGAAGTAACAGTACTTCTGATACTATCTTAAATGTGTAAAGGGATTATAAAACGTTAATCCATAAGACGCTTTTAAATCATTGTACAGGGTAATCAGCTGTCTTTGTACCTTTTACTCTGAATAAAATTTCTCGACAAAGAACTTAAGAACGCAAAATTAGGTAACCAAAGGTAACCCTTACAAACCAAACCAAGCGCCCCCCACTCTACTGAATCACTTTCGAGCACATATTTAGTAAACTATTCAGGAGTACCCCAAGTATTACACCCTCAAATGATCTTGATTGAATAATGTTGGGTTAAATAGAATTTGGGTATTGAATTACGCGCTAAAAGGCCGGGTCCGTGGGGCTATTATGCCATAAATCATAGACACCACTTTATAGATACATTAAGTGAAGTAAGATATATTGATGCAATCTCGAATATGATGAAAAAATCTTGTCACAAACGATTTCGAATACTTTCGTTCCAATTAACTAATTTTAGAATAACATTATTTATGACGTGGCAGATACTAATTCTACTACTTACTTATATTAGGGGAATCGAGGTTTTTTTAACGTCTATAAAATCCGGAAAGGATACCCTCTTTCATAGGGACCGACGAAGTGGCATGTCGGGATCCGACATACCACTAAAACCGACTAAAAAAACACGGTGTTCCTCTGCTCCACTGCGGGACGAAGCTGCGGAAACGCTTGCGCACACATCCATCGATCCATGATCCATCCATCGACAATGACATTATTTTAGGAATTAAAAAAATATTTTAGTTCTTAAAACTAAACACCACAACATAATAGGATATATAAAATCCATCATCTAGTGCCTTCTCCAATTCAGACAATATACCTTAAATTATTTAAATTGATACACACGAGTGAAGCTAATAAAATCTCGTTAAAATTATGCTCACTCATACCAAAGATAATTTAGGAGGTCCGTTCAAAATAGCATGTTGTGCACACAAAGACCTAAACATATGTAGATGTTTTCACACAATTAGTATCTTATGTATAAAGATAAAATCATATGCAATCTACAGATATACATACCTTGGCTAGGTGCTACGCCTCGTAGGTGCTGCTACATCAATGACGCACACAATAAAAAGAGTGCAGGCATCAGCACCATAGGTGTATTTAAATTAGCTTAACCACTTTATCATGTTACGAAAATAGGTAGGTACTATGTAGATATTATTTAAGGATTCAAATTTTACAAGAACACATTAATAACGGATAAGCCGTTTTTAAGTCTCAGACAAACGAACAAACATCTAGAAATCATTGTTTTGGATTATATTATTTACTAAAGACCTTCATTATCGATTTCTCTCAAATATGCATCCGTGCATGCATACAGATTTATTATATGTATAGCAGAATAGATGGAAGAAGAAGATTATAGAAAAGACGAAAATAGATATTAATGAGTTAGTAAATTTATTTTAATTTAAAACGATAAGTGAAATAAACTCATCGTACTAGTTTCTTAGATCTATTTATACGATTCACAGGAGCAAAGATTTATATCGGTGCAATCTCGAACCACACAGAGCGGTTAAATCGAGCGACAGAGATTCCGATCGTCGATTGAGCGAACAGTTTAAAGATAGAATGATTGATGATACGTCAAGTAAAATAGTACAACTGTGAGTTTCGACATTAGTTTCCACGTTATGTCGACATTTACAATAGACCACTCTGATTTTATATAGGTATTTATGCTCGTTTACACCAACTTTTAGAAACGAGGAGGTTATTTCTAGGTTCGTCTGTATTTCTTATGTTTGTTAAGTAGTAAGTAGTAGTAAAGCATGGCAGTACGCAGGTAGTACCGCCACACACATAATCTTCTTAGATAGGCATGGTTGCCAGCACACACGAGGCCAACATCTTAGTCCTTAGGTAGCTAAGCATCTGTGGTTAATCATATGTAGCAGTAGTGACCGCTTACCATCAGGTGGACTTTATGCTCGTTTCCTACCTGAACATGAAAAAAAAAATGCGGGACTTCCTTATTTACAATTTTATTGACTAACTATCAAGGTGGTCCTATTTTAACTCCACAACTATTGAGCCTTGAACTTCTTACATTCATCAGGGTACTCATAAATTCCAATACGAAATGGGCACTGATTAAGGTCTCAAACACTGACCACATACTGTCAAGAATTCCCGCACGACGTATTTCATACACCTCCTTTCCAGATACTCCTCGCACCGCCATCAAAATTATGAAACCTTTAGTTATTTAAAAAATGAGTGTCATTTGTCTATGTGTATGCTCTATGTGTTGTAAATGCCAGAGGATTAAGAAAATTGATTAAGAAAATTGAAAATATCAAGGATTTTTATATAAGTGGAAATATAATAGTTGTACGAGCACGTATACAAGTACGAGTATAGTACGAGTCTCGTATGTTAAGGACCTATACGGATGGGCTACAACTTTATGTAACTAAACTTAATTTGGTGTGTTAGGTAGAAATCATTTGACTACTTAAATGGGTAAACCATAAGAATTCTTTAAGACCGACGAGATACACCCAATAAAACTAATTATTTCTCGAAAATTTAATGTAGTAGTGCAGACTGATTATAATATCCCGAATCAAGACGTATAGCGTCACCTCTTATCAAGAATTGTAATCACTAGTGGTATTGCCCATTAATTTACATTTACTTAGGATTTTGGTTCTTCAAATAGAATTACGTAGAGGGACGAATTAATTAAACAAGGACGTATTTACTTTTGATATACGTACCGAAACGTGAAGACAATAAACCTATTTAAGTAAAGTAATAAGGAACTCAAACATAAAGTGGTCTAAGTAATCAAAGTTGGATTGTTAGTCGCCAAGTCTCCTGTGTTGTAATTACTACTCTATAATCCTTAGATAAATGTAAAGGTTGCCTATGAACATTAAGATGGATAGACTGGATATTGTTTTAAGCGCAAGTTTCATTATCATTATCGTGCCATATGATATGATATAATAGTGTATATTTGAGAAAATATCTAAACCGGGTAAACAATTGTAGTCTATTCTGGTATCTACTATATCATATTATCATTTTTAAAGAACAAAAATCCAAATAGGTCAAAATCCCTAAAATGCCTATCTGGTCCTAGCAGCCTCAATCAAATATAAAATTAGAGAAGGAAAACAATTGAGGAAAAAAATATTTTTCTGAATAAATCAGGGAGCAATTAAGCCACAACATCAGTAGTTACCTCCAGCCTAATTTATTTAATTAAGCAACAAACACACTCAGAATAAGAAGAAGGCCGTCATTCGACTTCGTTGCATGTATTGTAGAGACGGTAAACAAAAACTGTTATCAGGTGCCAAAAAAATTGTCTAGCTTACGTAATCTTAGTTTTTCTTTTTTTGGGTCCATAACACTAGCATGCATAAGCACCAAAATTTACACTGTTTGTGGTTTATATAAACTTACCACTAAATTCTACGTTTGCGCTAATTTTAAATGTTATAATTATAACTTGTCGAAATATTACAAAATAATCCCATGTTCAACTCATATCAGTGAAGATATGGAATCGTTTGAGTAGGATTTCGGCACTGATACCTTGACCCAATTGTTGTGTTTGTGGACCGCGATTACACCTCGAGGGATGTAAGTAACTATAGCAGATTTTTCTGACATATTTTTCCTTTAGTTTTGTGAACAATCATCTGAAAATCAAGGTATAGTTACGGATAATAAGTGGGTAAATTGAGGAAACTTAATGTTTTTTTTCTGTATGATAAAAGGTAACAAATGGTCATACATCCACTTCATGGTACCGGTGGTCTCTACCACCAATGGACATTTGTCATCAACGCAGCAACAGCGGTAGCAATGCAAAACGGGGTAGCAACCCCTGAGTAAGAGATTTCGCCTCGTGTGTAATTATAGCCGGCATCCAAGCCTTAAAATCTACTTCAACCAGGCGCGGTTTTTAGGGGGGGGTCACAGGGGTCATGACCCCCCCCAAAATTCTTACTGTCAAATTGCAAAACCTTTTAAAAATGGTCAAT
>DWNR01003477.1:0-11761 GCA_018250455.1 Polygonus leo | reverse complement strand
CGGGTAACAAACATACAAAAAAAAAAAACATACGGTACGAATTGATAACCTCTTCTTTTTGAAGTCGGTTAAAAACAGTGTTTTGTTATTTATTGCAATTTATGAGTATCGTTTATACGGTACTTATTGTTAAGAAAAATAAACCTTCGTTACTTGAGATACTTTTCCGTCAAATTTTAAATTAAGTACTCATTTGTTTTGAAGTAACTGTACCAGCCGAGTGAAAAGCATTATAAATTATTTTTTGCATTAGTCCATACAGAAAATTAATAAATGTGCAAAGGTGACTGCCGAGTCATTTACTTTGGGAAGATTGATGATAAGCGATGTTCCGAGTAGCGATTAGTCATACTCGAGTAAGACCTGTTCCACAGTGTGATATCGCGAATGGCATTGTGTAAGCTTGGGCTACTATTGTGAATGATGATGATTGTTGACCCTTTTGCAGTGATTCAATTGTTATTGATGTTACGTTTAAGTGTAATGTGAAGTGAAGTGAAATAAGAGAAATAAATGAATAAAATGAAACGAAAAAAGAGAAATATGCTTTCGTAGCGAATAAACTAAATAAATCTGCCGGCTAATTATACACGAAGCGAACATCTTGGTCCTTAGGGATAGCAATGCATCTGAGATCAAACTTTGGTATGATTTATTTGTGCTTGAGGATGATTATTACTGATGTCCCTGGGCGGCAGTGACCACTTACCATCAGATGGACTGCATGCTCGTTTGTTACCTTTATACGATAAAAAATGTACAATATATAGATTGTGATCAAGAGAATGCATTGTATCATGGGAATGCATAAAATTGATTAGTCCGTCATCATAGGGCGTCCGCCATATTAGATTTAGAATGACGTTACTAAGATAATGAAGCATTATTACAAGATACTAGCTTGTGTGCCAAATTTCAGCTTATTCGGCCATTGGGTAGTGGGTCAAATTTGTCTTGCAACATTCCGTCATATTCATACATTTATACATACGTACAAGTCGAGCTAATATAAAGCATGTAAAAAAACAAAGAACAGAAACATAAAAGAAACAAGCAATTTATCCCTGTATTTGGTGAAATGTTTGTGGGTAGCATAATAGTCCGTATTATGAACTAGGTATCTCAAGACTCCTGGAATAATGAATCTTCAATTGATTATATAAAGATGAGATTGCTGTGGATCAATTTAATGAATCATTCAGAAAAAATAAGCGACATTTTAAATTTTTTACTATAATCTGCACATAAGAACAAGTAGCAAACTAATAGTAGTTGTACTTGAAGTGAAGTAAGAGGCTTCGGTGTGGGAAGCCGACGTCCTCAACTGTAACGGTGTTTGCTAACGATAATATATAGAGTGCAAAGCCTATCACTAATGAACTTGTATGTTATAATAGATTGTTAATAGTACTTATTGTTAAGACGATCTTTATTATTCTAACTAATACATTGTATACTAGGTCAAATATTTCAATGTAATTATACTTGCAAATGCGCTATAAAATATTTGATTTCTGGAAATGTATCTGCTTTATTTCTAAATTTAAATTTCATACCTAAAATAATTTAAAATGAAAGTGTGAGAACTGATAAAAAAATAAAGGAAAATTTTAAAACACTAATAGCTTTGAAGGCCTTTTACAGCCCCGAAGTATGAATGAATCAAGCGTGAGAAGTTACATGTTAGAGTCCTTTTATTTTTCTTAAAAAAAAACATTTTTTACTAAATTTGTAATATGTCATCTCATCATAATCTCTCACATCCTCGTTAAATCATGAATATTCTACTAGCTGACAGAGCAACTTAGGAACGCTTTGTTACCAATATCGAGGTCAGTAGCAGTACTTATAAAATTATCGGTCAGCTTACCTGTGCGTTTTATAAAATTATGAATTACCTTTTTAGAGTGAGGTTACAAAAATCATTTTTTTTATAAAATTTGCATCTCGCAGTATATGAAACTCAACTTCATCTATTATACAGGCTGTATTCACTTTGAATGATCACCTACAGCATATTAATACGACAGAGAAATTAATAACGAAAGTCCTACGTTGTTTAAACTACCCTACGATAATGATAACAGACTCTCGGACTGAAAATATATTATACTCATCAAAGAACGCGTTTCTCTCAAGTTGTGTTTATTTTATAAGTCGTTAACGCTTGAGCTCGAGGAGCTTTTAATGTTGCTTCAAGGCGAAACCAATTTTCATATCATACCGGTATTTGTGTACGTAGAAAAACATTAATCTGCTCAATGTTTATCGCAAGCTTGTACGCCTCAAATATTTGTATAAGTGCATTGAAAACAGTACGATTTGAAGCTATAAATTTAAAAAAAAAAATTCGTTTTCTACGTGCAGTGCAGACAGCTTTTTAAATTTAAAACGTTAAAAGCCAAATATTTACAAGGCACATTGCAAGATTTAGCGCAAAAAGATATCTAGATGAAAAAGTAACAAAAAAATTGTCTATACTTACTAATATTATTAAGCTGAAGACGTAGTTTGGTTGAACGCGCTAATCTTAGAAACTATTGGTCTGAATTGAAAAAATATTTTTGTGTTTGACAGTCTACTTACTGAGAAAGGATACAGGCTATATAACATTATGTTAAGACTAGTAGGTGAACGTAACTTTACGCGGATCAAGTCGCGAGCGTTTGCTAGTATGAAATAAAATGTGCGTAAAACGATAAGTACGGTAGCACAGACGAAACACAAACGAAAACGTCTTATAAGGTTTCTTTCGAGTAAAAAGGGGAAATTCTACAGGCTCTCATTTCATACCATAATATGTATAACAACGAGTCCATTGTCCTGTACTTTTACGGATTCAGCAGAAGTATTTTGTCTCTAAAACAAAGGTAATATAAAGATAATTTAAAAACCAGGCATAAAAATTCGTGTTAATTATATACCATAAGTAGATTTCCGTGTAAAAAATGTTTCGTGATACAGTCCATATTACAATGTTTCCTACTACCTGGCCAAATATAGAAATGTGACGTACAATCATCAAGTGTTGATCGTTTTCTAGATAAAACGTTTCCAACGATACCTTATTCATAATACAATATATAACTAGGTACATAGTATAAAACAAAGTCGCTTCCCACTGCCTGTCCCTTTATATGCTTAGGTGTTGAAAACTACGCAACGGATTTTGATTTTTTAATTGATAGAGTGATTTAAGAGGAAGGTTTATATAATACAATTGTAACTTAATTGTAAAAATTGTCGATACTTAAAATATATTTTATACTAGCTTTTGCCAGCGACTTCGACCACATAGAAGTCGAAAACACCTTGAGGGGTAGAATTTCAAAAAATCCTTTCTTAGTGCTCACTTACACCATGAAAGGAACCCCTGTACCAAATTTCACGTTTCTAGGTACAGTAGTTTTGGCTGTGTGTTGATATGTCAGTCAGTTAATCAGTTTTGCCTTTTATATATTTTCTAAATATCTGTATGTTTACACGTGCATCATGCCACAACTACTACATGAAATGAGATGCGGTTTTCACAGTTGTATTGTTTATGGTCTAATTTAAAATCTGTTGTATGTTTATCTCCATATCGCGGTGTACGCTAAGACGTCAAATCATTATTAAAATAGTATCGGGCTACATGCAAAGAATATCCCTCACCAACCAGATGCAATAGATCATCCGTCGGGATACACAACGAAACAAAAATAAAACATAAAATCATATGATGAGGTTAAATAGTTGCTCATAAAAAGTATGGAAAGAAATCCAAGAAGATTGAAAATTCCACAGCTTAAACTTATTACCAACCTTCCGCAAGAACCTGCAGTAAATATTTAATTTGCTTCCTTAGCCTCGGAAATGCTAACTCCATAAATTAACATAGCATCGATGGAACAAAAAAGTAATGTGTATGGGAGAATGATTACGGAAATAAATAGGGTTGTATCCACTAATAATATTTGTGATGATAGTTTGTTATATTCTATAATAATACCTTTAAACGAGCAATTCTTGTATATATATATCAACGATCTCGGAAACGGCTCCAACGATTTTCTTGAAATTTTGTATTTGGGGGTTTTGGGGGCAATAAATCGATCTAGCTAGGTTTCATTTTTAGAAAACGTCGTTTTATCCGTATTTTCGGGCAATGAACAACGAGAAGTTAAGCTATTCAACAATAGATGGCGCTGCTTATGTTAAAAATGTCCCACCCTTGCTTCTTTTAGAAAATAAATTCGATTAGTCACGTGACCGTAAATGGCACTAGAAAATGTGATGTCATGTCTCGCGGAAAGTTTGATAATATCATTTTTATGGAGAAATTTTGATATTTCATGAGACGAGACGTAATTCCCAACGATATGACAGTTATTGCGTTTTACGCGATAAAATTAAACCAGATTTTGAAAGCTCCAAATAAATACAATAAAAGATGTATTATTATTTCGAAATTTAATGGTTTATTGCTAAAATACGTTCTAAGGTTCATTATAAACCAAGTTCTCAAATTTAGTTAACAAGTTGTCGGACGCCTAGTTACTGATGTAGTATCAAGAACTACGGGACAGGCCGCCCGCCGCGTCTCTTTATCGAGCCCTGCGTACTTATCTATACTTGATTTATATTATAAAGCTGAAGAGTTCGTTTGGTCGAACGTGTTAGAATCAGTTACTACTGGTTCGAATGAAAAAAAGAATTGTAATATCACACATTTTTTTTTCACATATCAAGCTACGACCCAAAGGAATGGAGCATCAAAGAAAAATGTTGAAAAACGGGAAAATATATATATACCTCTTGAGAGCTTCCTTTGGGTGCGCTGCGTAAATGGAAACGGAATTGTTCCCTTTTAAATGTAATAAAATAGAATCTAAATATTTACATTTTATTTAGCAAATTTTACAGATGATTAAAGAAAACACCTAGTGTTCTTTAATCATTCTTCATTTGTTATTAATCATTAATCACATCCGTTTCACCGTAACAGTACTATAATTATCGAAATTTTAAGAAATACATCACAAATTATTATCACACTAGCTGACCCGGCAAACGTTGTTCTGCCATATAAAATATTACTGAACTTCCCGTAAGAATGAACGTTTTTCCCGTAATAAAAAGTGTTCTAAATGTTGACCAGGCTTAGTATCTATACACCAAAAAAAGTTTCATTCGAATCCGTCCAGTAGTTTCGGAGATTAGCCCGAACAAACAGATTTATTTTACTGTTTTATTATATGTATAGATTTTCTAAAAATTACGCGGATGAAGTCGCAGGCGTTTGCTAGTTGCTTACATAATACGAACTTAGACCTGTTTGAGGTATTACGGAAATATTGCCGGCACCTGAGGTAATTGAAAATGTGTGTAGTCGTTCCCTAGGATAAGTTGATCCTAATCAGTTACGTAGGGTCAGAACTAAAGAAATACTAAACATTTACCGCATGTTCTATTGATGGTAGTTTTTATTTTGACGCTTAAATTTAATATACATGTCCTTACAAAGTTTCTAATAAAAGATAAGGAATGAAGAGTAAAGTAAACCGTTACTAAGTAGCAATAAAATTAAGAATATCATTGAAGAAGGTAAGAAAGGAAGGATTGAAATAAAAAGGTAGGTAGCTGAATAGTTTTGTGGTAGTGAAGCGAAGAATGTAAAGTATTTTACAATAAATTGATTCTGCTTCTAATTATAAAAAACAATCTCTCACTTGTTCCTTTTTAGGGTTCCGCGCCATAAAGGCCACAACGCAACTATTATTAGGATTGCACTCTCCGATCTGCCATCCGTCCGTTCTCATATTAAAGGGTTATTACTAAAGTCGCTATACTAAAAATAAAAAAAAAATCTCGTAAAACAAAAAACTACTGGAAGTTTTTATAAAAAAATCTAGTTATTTATTTAGGCTTAGGTACTCAACAGAACATATCTATTCTTCACACACATTCCAACTTGTGTTCAAAGCTATTTATTTTTAAAAAGTTAAAAAAATTAAAATTACAAATAACAATCATATGTCTTGTATTAAATATTATACCGGCCCATCGTGTATGAGTCCGACTCGCACTTGGCCGGTTTTTTCGCATAGACTAAGTAGTAGCGAGTTACGTCTATTGGCATCGGTTACCTTACTCGTGCTTACCGCTCCAATAACTCAACCTAGTAAGTAAGTACTGTGGGTGTCAAATAGAATTGCTAATAGTTGAAAGGTGCTCACCTGTCGATTGCGAAGTTTTCGCGTGGGATATTGCTACCTCCATTGCGCAAGCGTCGAAGCCCTTTCATGGTATGTACGCCCTGTATAGGTCTAGTCTTAGTACTCACCGAGTACCTATATGGCCCATGCAGAGTGTAAACTTGTTGAACGACAACTTTCGAATTTCATCATCTCGGATTAGCCACTAAAAGATTTCATCCGAGCCCGATGCCAACAAATCAATACTTCGTATTTCTACACGGGTATAAATAAACTGTTTCTGTGTAACATCGAAATAAATGTCACGATAATCTGATATTGATTTGAGTAAGATATGTTGTTGTGATATAAGATATTTTAGGTCACAGAATAATTTAGAGTACATATTAGTAGGGTACATATTAATTTACATGTTATTTATAGTTTATATGACAAAATAACATTGTCTTTACATATTAACTTTTGAGAATAGAATTACTTTTGCTGCCGATTCATTTTAATTGCAGAATGCACTGAAATTATTATAGGCAGATGTTATTTTACTTAAATATAACCCTGTTACATTGCCTGAACAAGTCAATTTTAAAAGAAGTAATATTGTTTTTATTTATTATATTTTATCTGTAGTTTATGACAGAGATTTGGAAAGTTAATTTCTTGATTACACCTTATATATATCGATGTGCTATAGTGCAATTAGACTAAACCCTAAACCGCTTTTAACAAACACCGTACAATATAAGCAGTATTGCAAGTCATCGTCTATAGCCACCTGTAAGCGAACACTTCGTAAGTCGCTGTCTCACTTATCACCTACCTACCTACCTACCTACCTGCTTAACCCTTCGCTGCCAATGCAAGTATGATGTAATACTACCAGTCACCGAACGATTGAGATGTACGATTGAGATGCACTTCAGTTATGTTGTGTGTTTTACGTAATACGCGCTTATGGTTGTCTGTGTGGGCGTAGAGACATTGGTCTGTAAGAAGCTTTACGTCTTCTTATTAAAATATTTTCTTATCTTTACAAGCAATGTGCCATGGGAACTAGTAATTTAATAGCTGGTCAAGTGAGAAAGAGATTATTATACGTTTTCCTACAAACTATGAAAGTCGTTTTCTAGATTCAATGGTTTTTATGTGGTCGGTACATATATTTTTTTTGACATGACGTCCTTATGGAACCATTTGCCATGTCTCTAATAATTTCAAAGTAATGTTATGTTGCATACATACGTACGGTCGTACGGATGTTACTTATGTTTTATATTAAAATCGATAGTTTGAGTGTTTTAGACGTCCATTGTTAAAAGTATTTTTAAGTAAAAATTAACAAAAATAAAAAAACACGAGAAATCATTGTTATGAAATAGCTGTAACAGCCAATGAGCAAATTTTTGTCTACAATTATACTTTTACGATAGCTAAAAAACAAACACATTTCTAGCAGCGGAGTCGTCACGATCGATCGCTCATTACCGTCTCAATTAGCTCTGTAATAGTTAATCCAAGGCCAAGTGGTACTTACATCACGATTGCTAATGCCCGATGCATCTTGCACATGACAGACGCACCGTCAAATGCAAATGGATGTCTCGAATGTTATTTATTGGCTATTCAATATAAATTATTACTGTTGCTACAGAATTTTCTATTAACGTTTTAATGAGTGAGCTAGGCGCTTTTGATCAGATAAACTGGATTTATATATGTAGGTATCTATCTGTCTATATGTGTTATGTGATACTCTTAAGTGTGCATCCGGGTGATATGTTATACTTTATATTTATGATGAGAGTAGTAAAAATGCATTTAGCCATTGAAATATCTACGAAAGATCGAATATAACGTTTAATCTGTTGTTTTCGTGTGGCAATGCACACGTGTGGTAAAATATCAGTCTTATTTTTGCCGTAACGTGTCTTTGAAAGTATGTAATTGTAACAAGGTTCAGGAACTACTTCATTTCATAGTAGGTATTATTTTATAGGATTGCATTTTTTCAAACTTTGTTCAAATTAAACAGGATCATTGAAACGCCGTCATTGAATCATTATTTCATTATTATACTAATATAATTCTCGCATCACTTGAAACTTGATATTGATATTGAAATTAAATTAAATAACATCGCACCGTCAAATTCACATCAATACATTTTCAACGCAAGAATTTTTAATCGCTAGCATACGTGCACATCTTAGTCTAAGGCTTCATATATATTATATTTATAAATTAAATATAGTCATTAACAGAAAGTACGTACTAGCCCTAACAACGATTTACTCGACTCAATATGTACCTACCCAATGTTTACACACAACAAGCTGACCGCACTCGAATATGACGTCGTGATGTAATCGGAGCGTAAATACGAAAAACTAATGGACGCGGCAATAGCTATTCCAGTGTAGTGATGTGCCGGATATCCGTATCCGTTTTTGGCAGATCTATTACGGATCCTTTACCATATATATTCTAAAATTTATAAATTAAATATAAGTCTTATCATATAAGTCATAACAGAAAGTATGTAGGTACGAGCCCTAACAACGATTTACTCGATTCAACATGTTATCTAGCCAATGTTCACACACAACAAGCTGACCGCACTCGAATATGACGTTGCGATGTAATCGGAGCGTAAATACGAAAAGCTGATGGACGCAGCAATAGCTATTCCAGTGTAGTGATGTGCCGGATATCCGTATCCGTGACTTTTTTGGGTGGATCTATTACGGATCTTTAACCTTATTAATTTTCAATACATAAATAAAATTCTTAATTTCACTTTGTTTTCTAGGGTTATTTTGTATTCTATAAATATCTTTTAGGCACGTGTTAATTACACTATAAAAGGTAACTTTTTTTCTGACCAATTTACACTACCAAACACAAGTTTATCATACTAAACTATAATCAAAACAAAAGAAAACACCGCGTTGCGCAAGTAGAGAACTTGAAACGTGTACTGACCTGTCTGTCACGCAAAGGTCATGTCCATCGACATCGTAAGTAAAAAATTAAGATCCGTATCCGTATCCGTGGATCTTGACACCAAATATCCGTACTCGGATCTATATCCGCGGATATACTTTGTTAATGATCCGGTACATCACTATTCCATTGTCCGTCCGTTTTGCGGTGCGGTGCGGTTGATTGTGTTTAGTCGTATCCATGAGCATATAATTAGAGTTCTTATCCTTGGAATGTAGTCGTTTATTTATTATTGAAACTATTGCAAAAAGCCAGTTGACAGAATCTACACACTCTTACACCTTTTTCCGCTTCGCAGCGATTGTTTCCACGCAAATTGTGTTTCGTTAGTCGATCATCGTCCTCTTCAGATGTAGCAACACTTTCGTTTCACGCATTAGCTACAAACGGTCTAAATAGTTAGGCAGGTACTAACGACTGGTAACTGTAGTAGCATGAACTAACCTACATTAACAAGAGTAACTTACGCTTACCGTTTTCACTTAAATGTACTAACAAACTATTATATAAACAAACTAATATTCTCAGTAACATCAAATTCTGATAGTCCTTTTGAACAATCAAAAAATATAAAAAACTTTTCAACATCAACTATTAACAAAAAAACCCTTTAAAAATTCCCTATAATTATGAAGTTTGTTATGGATGTCACGGCCGGCTGTAGACTTACAAACAATTGGAGTGCATGCCCGTTTATTACTTCAATTGTATAACAAAATTGTAATGGGAGCATGAATGCGAAAAGCTAATGGATGCAGTAATAGCTATTCCAGTATCCGTCCGCTTTGCGGTGCGCTTGTGTTTTGTCGTGTATACGAGCGTATAATTGGTACGGTTGGCTATTCGTATAGTATTGGTTGCTACGGGAGAGTTGGTAGCTACTAAGCCCAAAATCTTTGCGAAGTTAGGTCAAGTATTATTTATGAAGAGTATGCAGACAGCACCTAGATACCATTAGAAAAAAAATAATGAAAAAAATTCAATGTAGGTACGAATCTTATACAAAATGAAGATGCGTGAATCGTTTTCAATGGTTTAATAGAATAATGTGCTACTGGTCTTAATTCGTAATCTAAGAGCAGATAATAATTACAATGATAATCTAGTGTTGTTATCAATTTATCCAAACTTAGGCGTATTTTATTTTCGGTACTAACTCTCAGTTTTCCAAATGCATAAAGAAATTGCACCCTATTGTCCAAATTTCGGTGCGGTTTGGTTTGGCAAGCGATTTATGGAACGGGCCGTTCATCTATTGCTCATTGTAGTGAAGAAGAATAATGGTGCTATAAATCAGCCAGGTTTACACAACGCTGAATAAGGAAGGGACGCAGAGATGCAGATGAGCCCTAACACCATGATGATTTAGGCAAAAATCTTTCCGGCTGCCTGTTTGCCTATTTTTTAAATGCACCCATAAGATTGGTTCAAATGAACCCATAAGATTGGTAGTTGAAATGTTTACAGAATATAATAATATTAAAAAAAACAATAAAGCAAAAATATGTAGGTACATTCGAAAATAAGTCCTGTTCTTATTTGAAGTCGGTTAAAAAGTGTCTCTGTTCGATAAGTTTCTTTTTCTTTACCTTATTTAAATCAGTGTTAGTTTCTTACTAATTGTATTGCAAACTGTTAATGAAGAAAAGGATATGTACAAACACATCAAAGAAGTAATAAAAGCAGGAACTACTCGTTGTAAAGCATAAACTTTCTGCAACCAATGTACAGTTAATGAGAAAAGTTTAAGTCTTAGGTATATAAAATACTGGATTATTGTAGTTACGTTTGTCTAACTAAACCCACTGCAAAGTGAATGCAAATGATGAATACTAAAGTAAAAGATTATTATGATTATACCACATTTTTATACGTTTTCTAAACAAAACTCAAATGATATTATGTTTTTATCTTAGTTTTGAGGGGCTCAAGAAATAAGACGTATGAGTGATGCTCAGAGAGATTTTAGAACAATTACAATAAAATTATTGAAAATGAAAAGGAATTTATTGTTCAGTTCATGGAATCCCCAATTTACATATTCTACGTGATCGGAATCTATTTTCAATATTTCTTATAAAGGTTTAAAGAAAATAAGGCAATCATAGTAAGTTAAAGTGTCTTCATAAATATTTGTAGCATTCTCCTTAGAAGCTACTCCCATTTTGGTCTCGTAAAACGATGCCACGCCCCACAATTGAGAATTTATCGCATAGCGAATAATTAAAGCCACCCCAAGGAAAATTGGATCACTTCACACGAACAGTTTAATGTTCGAGACACCTATTTGACGTGATACATCGGATGTGGAGCACCTTAATTGCCCTAAATACATTTTGGGATATCTAGGAGCAATTTTATTATACTAACATATATGGGGTTAGATGAGGTTAAAAATGTACATATGTATGGAGGTTTTGGTAAGCAAATCAAAGTTAAATCTATTCATATCCAATTTTCAATTCAAATTTTGTTTATGGTGATTTATGTGAGGGTCAGTGAAATCTCCTTCGTCCAATTGTTAACAATGAGTTCCCTCCTCCGGTACATTAGATGGAATACTT
>DWNR01003476.1:0-11762 GCA_018250455.1 Polygonus leo | reverse complement strand
CATCAGTATTTTCTTATGACGTTGTCACGTTCAACTATCGTCAGTAAACCGACTTTACAGACAACCGATTTTTTTATATGATATTCAATTTGGTATAAATATTTTAATGAAAATTCTATAATAAATTATATAGATCCCTCTCCCACTCAGTAGCTGGAGCGCTTGCTGACGTTTGTCCTTCACTTACCCGTACAACATCATTAGTAGATCCAGTAATTATGACATTCACAAAATCTGTGGAACTACACTAACCCGTACAACACCGTCAGTGGTGCCAGTGATGATAACATTCAGCGGGTCCCACCCCCACGAATGGATGAATGCGGCGCACAACATTTGCGACGCACGCTCGCCCACTCCGCCTGCGCCGCCGCCGATTTCGAACCCAGCAGCGTGCCGTTAATAGAGCATTCGTGAATAAAAGCATGGAATACCACTTACCCGCACAACGCCATCGGTAGACCCAGTAATGATAACATTCAGCGGGTCCCACTCGCGCGCCTGGCTGAAGGCGGCGCACAGCAGCTGCGGCGCGCGTTCCCCCGTCCCGCCCGCGCCGCCCGCCGACCCCGAGCCCAGCAGCGTGCCGTTGATAGACCACACGTGCACCCAGCTACCGCTGCACGTTGCTATGTCGCCCTGGACAACGACAAATTGCGTTTATTACATGTTACTTCGTAATGAGGGATGCATGGAAATATATTTTAACATAGATATTTCAATGTAGAGTGAAAGTAAAGTATTCACATTCAAACATCAAGCGTTTATAACGTATATATACTGTGTAACGTCAGCTTATACACGTTATACGTATAGTGTATAACATGTATAAGCTGACGCAACGTAACGACATCAAAAGTGTTTGTCACATTACGCAAAGTAGTGTCTACGAAAATTAAATAACTTATAAAACGAGTAAATGCTCACTACGTAATATGCGAGCGTCAGCCCGTACGTGATAAATGATATTTTGGATTTCCAAATACAAATACAAAAACAAAAAGTCATTAATTAAAACTAACACAACATACCGTGAGATCATCAATAGCAAGCGCCGAGACGGGCGGCAACGGGCTAGAATGCGGCGGCAGCAGTTGCCTAACAAAAGCACCACGCTCCACATCCCATACAATGGCCTGTCCATCACGTCCGCCGCTCACTACCAGGTGGTACGCGGGACTCGCCGCCAAACATGTTACGGCTTCCTCGTGGCCATACAAACACGTCTTTACAGATAGACGTCGCCGACGCGCACAGTACTGCCATACTGTTACCACCTGAATTATTAACAAAGAAAATCTATTATGGCAAACGTTGGGCTTGATAAACTATAAATGATCTGATTTCATTTGTACAGATTCGTGTAAAAATAGTACCATAAATCATTTTAAAATTTAACTTGCGCACCTAAACGAATGTTTTTTAAATACTACACTATAGATAACCGTGTGTTTGTGTCCACGATCTAAGCTGATTCAAAAGCAGCTATTGAAGACGACGTATTCGTATACTTTAAAAACATTATAATGTAATCGTGTAATCCATCTCGATTATAATAATAGTATGTTGTAGTACTACATAAACTGCCTTTAGAGAAAAAGAAAGAAATTTATTGTCTTGTAGGTACGGGGTTGCGGGCGACTAGAGTGGGAGCTCGAACCGGCGTCATTCTCAAGGCGTCGGGTACATTTTGAAGGTTTCCCATCCCCCCGAAACAAAAAAAAATGTACAATTAATTTATAAATTTAATGTATCAAGATTAAAATAAATAAACGAACTTGTAAATAACGTATATCTATAATAAGATATACGTTATATACAAATGGCGGGTTCTCTCCTCTCTTATTATTATTACAACGAAACTCACCGTACTCGTCCCAGCGGTGACGATGGTCTTCGCCGACGGGCACACGCAAGTCACAATCTCCCCGCACGCTTGCGCCACGGCCTCGCTCACGAACACCGTCTTATCGTTGTCATAGTTGCCGATACGTAACGAATGGTCCGCGAAACCCCACGCCGCATACTTATTGTATGAAGGTGGCATCAGGACCTTGTTCTGTTCTACCGCTAGTATCGCTTTGTCCGTGTATAGTATTTGTCCCACAGGACCGTTGACTTCTGCAGAAATAATATAAGAATAAATGCGTAAAAGGGGAATTTAATAAAGGAAGAGTATAAACTTATTTTAAAATAAATGTAGGAGTGACTTTTTGTACCTTTAACAGGTTGTAATGATGGCCTTAAGTTCTCTAAATTGTGGAAAAACAATTTCTCCGGTGGTGTTGCTCCTTGAGACGGTATAATACTGTTGGGATCTAAGATAGTTGAACTTCGCTGGGACATTTTCTTGCTTGGATGCGCCTTCTTGAACAACTGTTTCGGTATTTGACCGAAGTTATTTATAAATCCAATAGTTGCAGTCTTTTTCAATGGATCATCAATACTGAAAAAAGGAGAAGTAACACTAGATTAGTGACAAATGTTCGATATCTGTGAATAGGATACAAAACAAAAGTTTTATTAGAATCAAAACCATGAATAAAGAGCAATTTTCGATTTCAGCGTTTGATATTTAGTTGCTTTAAGTCGAATTGCGCATTGCGATCTACACATTCATATACTTATGTGTAATAATATTAGACTAAACGCGATCCACAGTTTGGTGTGTTGGACATATCTATGTTACGTATGATACACCGACAATTTTATAACACAAACTAACTTGTAAATATCAACGTTGCCCTCGTAGAAGAGATGGTGGAACACGTTGCACGCATCAAGGGCAGCTTGACCTTGTTGCTTGTAGCCGAAGACCAGGTCAATCCAGTGATGCAGCCGATGCGACACGTAGTCGCACTCGAGCGCGGCGCGGTGCGCGCGGATGAACTCGCGCGGGTCGCCCTTCGCCCACGGCGGGAGCACCACGTCGCCTAGGGCTACGCCTGACTGCTTGCTCCCTGTATGTACAGGTACAGTATATCTTACAAGAAAATAAGACTCAGTATTCCAAGTAAGACGAAAAGTATCATAACTACTATTTTAATCATCCTTAAGTTCATCCAGGGAGGTATACTAGTCACCTTCCCCAGTCCATCCTGAAGCTGGGGAAGCTTTCGTTGATTTAAATTTGTGAATATTAAAAACTAAGGACACATATTAATTCTCATCCTCCAAGGTACTACCGAACTGCCGCGCCGGTATCACTTTTTCGGCTGTAGGTAATTGGTATAGAGGCGGTTGTTACTTTTTATAATGCCTAATTTTGAAAAAATATTAAGAAGACTTTCTTAAATTAAAATTTTACGTTTTTTTTCACATAACAAATGACAACTATGATTATAATACACAAAATTTATCCTGGTCTTACCTAGATCAAAATTATTGGAATTCTCTAAGAATTCAGGCAAATAGAAAAATTCCGGTATTAACTCCTTGACATCAGCCATATTGTGACGTGATGCTGAATTCCATGCTTCTTTTATCGAATGAAACATTCTGAAAATATGTTTTAATTAAAATATAAAAGAAATTAGCAAATCGATTTAAAACACTATAATACATTAAATAGTATTATTACTTTTAACGTTTTAACGTAAGATAATTTTAAATAACTTACCTATCCGCCAGATCAAAATGACCTCCTTGTAGCCTCAAGAAATGTTGAGTGAAGGGCTCCATTCGAACAAGATATGAGCAAACAATCATAGCGGAAGAATAATGTGTTCCATAGTGGTACGGGGGCGTCTCACCATGCGGGTCGTCCCATTCCTTGCAACAAAAATGCATTTTTCATATGTGTTAGTCCGCAATGAAGTTTAATATTCTCCAAAAGAGAATAGTGCAAATTCTAAAATTCAAAAAGGGATGCCGCTAAGTGCACAATACAGAGTATTCTATATTAAAAAGTCCATACTTACTAGTGAAGATACCCAAAAAATTTAATGTTGGTGAGAAAACTCTCTAATAACATAACCGAGCCCGGGATTATCTGCGCCTCAAACCGGCATGGTTACTACACACGACGAGGGGTAATAATGATAAAATTAGATTGATCAGTGAAATGATATTTAAAGATCATTGAAATGTCAGTTACCTTGTATCTTTTTCTAAATTGATCTAGTCTATCAGCGCTCTGGGCCCCCATAGGTTTTGTTAAGTCCCGGAATGTAGCAGGGTCATTTAAGTCCAATTCTAGCGAGTCATAGTCTGCAAGTATCCAGGGGAAGACAGGATATTGCATGAGGTCATTATAGGATCTTCCCGCCAATGTGTTCAGGTGCATTAAATATTGGAAGTTCGAAATTTCGCCACGCTGAAAATGAAAATAATAATATAAAACATATTTTTTTAAATATATCGAGTTTGGACAAAGGACAGCCGTCCTTAACAACGAACGATAGAAAATCACATTCTGTTTTATACAATGTCATATCGTAGTTAAAATTATAGACTACTATTTGAAACTTATTAAAACCCGCCACTCCGGCACCCGTATATTACAAGTGGTTGGAAAGAAAATGGCTGTCAATCAATTGAGCAACTCTTTTCATTTCCACACCTTTACTGTATACACAACTAAACTAAACTTTACACAAGTGACACAAGTTTACACAACGTGACGTACCAGCCAGCGGTGCGTGACGGAGGTGTCGCCGATGAGCGAGGCGAGCAGGCCGGCGGGCTGCTCCACGGGCACGCCGCGCCGCTGCCCCGCCACCGAGCCCGCCGCGCTGTCCGACATGCCCGTGCCCACCGCCGTGAAGCGCGCGTACACCTGCGGCATGGGGTTGAGTTTATATATATGGGGGGGTTTTATATGAGATAACGTATGGTATCCCTAACGGTGCTGACGAACACAAAATTTAGACAATAGAAGATACCTATCGAGGTACCTTTTGGAGGTATGGAGAAACCTTTTTAAATGTTTGTAATGTAGTATTAAAATATGGAATACATGTCTTGATTAAACTATTTTATGACGTGAAAGAAATAGATTATTAAACAATTATTATATTGAAAAGGCATAATCGAATATTTGAAAATTGAAAATCTTTAAGTACCTGTTACGAACTTTCGAAAAATATCGGTTAAATTAGTCTCATTTTTACATATTGATACCAATATCACAAAGGTTTAGTTTTTTAAAGCTGCATCTTTTTACGTATAAATCAAAAATAGATATGATCAATAATTTATTCTGATAGTTCTTAGTCAAATTGAACGTCGAAGTTTCGATTAAAACTGATGATAAAAATATGTTAACTAACATGTACATCATAATAAAGATATGATTAAGTTACTCACCTTATTCCTTACTTTTCTTGGAAACGCGAGTAAATAATTCCTGCCGTCACTTGAAAATACTTCAAGTGCAATTGGTTGCAATAAATATCTCCTTTTATGGACCTCCCTGGAAACAGCAAATTGCAAGGTAAATAATATTATTGTAATAAAAATAACTTTTTTTTCTTTTCATATAAGTTTTTTTAACATACCTTATATCTTCGTGCAGGAATTTGGAACACTGCCTTTGGTTACTCTTCTGAATAGCTTGACTGGGAAGTATTGGTTCGTAATCATCAGGACAACTGTCCAAGTCTCGAATCTCTCTGTTTTTCAGTAAGGTAAAACCATCAATAATGTAGCAATATTCGCGACCAAATAATAGCAGTCCTTCTGTCGTATCAAGCCCTTGAATACGAGCACAACGGAACATGTGTGATATCTGAAATACAAATTAAAAGAGTCATATCTCATATCATTTCTACGGTGTCAATGTTCTAAAATCGCTTTGTGTAGCTTATCACAAAACTTATTTCAATGCGTACCTTTTCATGATGTTCTAGCAATCTAAGTAAAGTTTGATTATCCGGAGGAGGGGCTTGTGGTTCATCTTCCTCTTCATTATCAGGACCATCTTCATTTGCTGCAAAATTTATGCATTATTCAATCAATTATTATTGCCATGCCATGCAATAATTCATAAAATATGTTTTTGTTGTATAAACAAACTTGTTAATGAAAGGTTAATGAATATATATTTCTTACCCTCGGTAGACTGATTTGTGCCTCGACTGACGACGCCACTACTAACCAGATCAGAAGGAGATCCTTCTTCATTAGTGACTTCTAGAGAAGTATCTTTGGTAGTGGAACTGCAAATTTGAAAAAAAAAAAATCTTAATTGAATATAGAGAATAGACGCAAAAAAGAAGCCACAGCAACAGATATTATAAAATATTCGTTCTACATTGTATATTTTTTTTCCCGATATATCTCCATAGAAACTTATAAATTTAATATTACTGTTACAGAAAATCACAGACTGTTACAGTAGTAATAAATACCTGGTGATATCTTCCTCAAATACGTGCACGTCGGCGGTTTCGATGCCGTCCGTCTCGCCGAGGTTGCTCCCCTGCGTGCGCCACTGTTGGTACACTCGGTAGTACTCCTTGCTGTCGCGGCTTTGTGCAACCTTGTACTTGAGTTGTCTCTGTTTAGGACGATTTGAAATTTTATTGATTGTTTTTGTTAAACATTTGATGACGCGAATGAACTGTGCCATAACGACATGTCGAAGTGTAAGTTTTAGTCTTAGGTAAGAAATGATAAAAAGGTATATTCTTTGTCTGTGTAATTATTCACTTGTGTATAAATTACATAATTGTAGAAACCGTAGCTTGTACTTGAATTGTCTCTGTTAAAAGAATAACATTTTGACTGGTTGCAATTTTTTGAGTATTTGAATACCTACCACCTATACTGGTTTGGAAGTATAGGTGTAAAACTTTGACAAGAAATAACGACATTAATATTCTAGGTCTGTGTAAATATTTGCTTATGTTTGAATTACATAATAGCAGAAACCGTACTTTTTAACAAAATTGTTGAATATATAATATATTTGATTCTAAACTAAATCAATATTTATTATCGGTACACATTAAGTCACCATGATTTTAGTAAAGCATTCATATATTTTATTTTCAGTACATCTAGTTAGCAAGTAGCTGTGGTAACGAACGCCGAATATACTCACATTCTCCGGTTTGTGCAGATGCGGTCGATGCGGATAGTGCGTGTAGAAGGCGAGATTGCGTCGGAGCTGCTTGCGCATACGGCAGGGCCCCTCGGTGCAGTGCAGCGCCCACTTGTCGAGCGGGGACGCACGCGGGGGGCCCCACAGGCCGCGCTCGCGGGTGAGCTCGCGCCACGCGCCCGCCCACTCGGCCTGCACGTAGCGCGTCGTGTGCGCCCACGTGTTCGCCGCGCTTACTAGCTCCGCACACCATGCTTGTCTGCAGACGCATACGCACATATTATAAACAGGATCGCAGATTTGATACGAATCCTAACTGCGTAAAAACATAACTTGTTATTAAACATCTTCTTGTAATGAGATTCTAACGTAAATGTTAAAACTTAAAAAAAAATAGACACTCCCCTTCTCATAGAGCCCATGTGCAAAAGAAACCATGTTTTTTGTGGACAAAATATATGTACGACAGAAATATAGTATACCGACGTTAAAATATCAGGAACAAATAAAATGTCGTATAAAGTTTTTTTTAAACAAAAATGTAGCTACAAATACCCATAAAGACAACTAGACATATATAACTTTCGATTTTCTCATATGACTTACCTGACTAGTTGTACGTGATCTTGCATGTAAGCAAGGGCGTGGTCTTTCGGTAAATGTGGTCTCTGCTTGGCAGAGTCCTCCTTCTTCACCTTAGTTCTGGATGCTAAACGAGTTAGTCCACCCGTTACTTTCTGAATCTTAGACTGGATTTGATTGTGTAACTCCCAGGGCACACGATATATAGCCTAGGCAAAAAAAGAAATATTCTCACTTACAGATATTTATTCATATAGAACATATTAATTTAATATATGTATTTCCTTCACTGTAATATACCTATTTTTCTAAGAGCACTAAGGACTATATGAGTCTAAGGGCCAACTAAAAAGAAAAACATTCAACATACCTTTCGCTCAGAGTCTATGTAATTTATCCACAACTTATGAGCACTTTCATTTAACTGTTCTCTAACGCATGTTAGATCGGGAGCGCGAGCATTCCCCACAGGAAGAACAAGTGTTATCTTAAATACTTCTTCAATAGCCGGTTTTTTACAAGCATATAATTCCTCCCAAACTCGTCGAGCAGCACCAGCCATTAAATTTCGACCTGATACAACAAATTATAAGGGTAAATAATTCAAAAATCTTGGTAAAAGCATCAGTTTTTTAATGAAAAGTCAATGATGCTGATTTTATCAGTACAACAAATCCATTTAACTTTTAATAATTTATGACTGTTATCCTTTTTTGCTAAAAACATCATTAGTTACATAAAATATGTAAATTTTAAGAAAATCGTTTTTAGGGAACCCAATCATATTTCTTTTATATAAAACTCACCTTGATGTGTAGTAAGTTTGTCATCCCTGGACTCCAGATCTCCACTAGGATTAACATGCCAAGTTGTACGCATATGCGAGTCAAGAGCGATCTTCATATTAGCGCTCAGTTGTAACAGACAGTATGTAAGACAACCGATGAACTCTAGTTCGTGATTTCCTGCTCCAAATATTAATAGCCTATAAGATGAAATAATAAAAACATTTACAAATAACTGAAACTCTTTATGTGATTATAATAGCTCATATGACATCCTAATTAAAGTCGAAAGATCGCATACAAAAAATATTCTTTCTGTTTAAAGACATGTTTAACCTTATAGCAAATGTATTTTATCAATTGTTCTACCAATATAATTTATTTACGCACCACCCTAACATTCATATTTATAAAATTAATATATGTTTTACCTATTAGTAGTCAACTTATGTAGCGCTTCAAGCACTGACATCTGATCCGCAATGGAATCAGTGGATCGAGACAATAAAAACAGAATTGTTCTGTTCAGGCAGTGATGTAAACCTTCCAGCGATATTATGGACGACTTTTTCTTTGCTTGTGTTATCAACTTCACGATAAAATCGAACACCTGTAATTTGGATATTAAATTATAAATTTCTTATTCATAAATATTGTCAGAAACTTATGTTATATATATTATAAGAAATTAAATCTACCTCATGAGGATCTCTAGATAGCTGGCCCTGCCATAGCTTGTCGACCAGTCTTGCAGCCAGATAGCAAACATTTGAGATGTTAGACTCAGAACCAAACAGCTCAGCATTCAATAAATTTTCCATTAAAGTCGTTAGAACTTCCGTCTGATACTCTATTTGTTGCTGACTTGTAGAATTTGCTGGAGATGCGTCTAAAACTAGATCTATCACCTAAAACATAAAAAAATCGATGTAAAAAAGTAACGTGTACCTAAATTGCATATTGTTAGTACATAGTACAAATGCATTGCGTGCTTTTTTATTAACGAATGGTACAAAGACTATTTTGTTAACTTTCAAAAGAATTACCAATATAGATTTTGTTACAGTCTACAAATGAAATAATGAGTTGTTAAGACAATGAAAACTTAGTTATTGTATGTAATGAAGGATACTAACAATAAGTCTGAAACATACCATTTCTACCATTACATAGGCAGTTTTAGAAGGAATGATGTTCAGATAATTTTGAAGCGCTGATTTAGTAAAACGAACATACTATGAATATATTATTACGTACATATGTGCAAAAGTCATTACTAAATAAACCGTTTCCTATTTTTAAATGGCTAATGGCGACATTAGCAATTACATTATACATACATTAATTAGATTATGTTTATTAAAAATTGAATAATACTAATGTATATAAATTGTATATGAAGATAGAAAGAGACGTGGAAGTTATTAGTACTTGTTAAAGTAAAATAAAGCCCAGGAGAGATATAAATATTTTGTACGCCCTTATATAAATATATGTATAGCGAAGCTGCTTGTATTGATTGTTATTAGAGTTTGTAGAGGAAGCAGTGATAAGAACTTTCATTGAAATTAGTACTTCATCCCCTTCGTCCAAAAGTGGCCTACGGATAGTGTTACGAATTAAAACCATGACGTTTGATTATTTTCTGGACGAATTATAGGGAAATTTAAAGCTTTATACTAGTCAGGAAAATCTATTTTTTTTACTAGGAATTATTTGATAGTATACCGTACGGGTTACATATTTTTATTTTCCTTTTAGGCAAAAATTTAACTAAGAACAATTTTAACGTATCCGTTTGACACCCTTGGAAATTGTTAGTAGTTCTTACTAATCAATATTAAACTGGTATTAAATTCCGCATATTTACGCAATAAAAGTATGATCTTGGCGGAGCGGAGCAGGGGCTACATGGTGTACAAAATAATGACGGTGCCACTGTTTCTGAGGTCGGTGGAGCGTTCTAGAAACAACGCAGTACATCAGCTGCTTAGATATATATTATTAAGCAGTTTAATATTCATTTCTGGCGTTCTCTTTCTATATAGTATTATTATCAAAACTATTTTTGGGGAAACTACAACTCTTGTTTCAATTTTTAAACAATATGAAAGATTGAAACAAATTTAATGGACATAAAGCGAATTGTATTACGAACATATTTAACGATAGCTCGAGTGATAAGCACCAATGCGCTAATAACATATTAGTGCCTAGTAAACAACACAAAGTTACTTACAGTTACAATACTACTACTTGTTTTAATATGTAGCCTATTAGTTAATTAGTTTTTTTTTTAAATTCTTGTATTAACGTCAGCCATATTGTCAATATTTAGCAATATTTATAACATGCCTATATTATAACATTTTTTATAATATAATAAAATTGTAAAAAATAATGTATCGTATAGCAAACGAAAACCAAATAAACCCTCTTGTTAAAATATAATTGATAGAAGAAATACAAAATAAAGGATGATGGATTTCCATCATACATAGGAGCCACCAACCCTCTCCCAAAATCATATAAAAACACATTCTAATTTATGAAGTATAAAGAACTTACTGGCGCAGCTTTAGCAGAAACATTTAATGGAAGAGAATCTAGGACAATAACTCTTAGGAAGTCCATGACGCCCTGGCGAGCAGGGTGCTGTGTCAACGCCGCAGCGTTCCCAACGATTACTATTTCCTTCTCAGAACCCGGTGTAGATGCTCCTGAACTTTCGCCGCTCTCGCATATTGCTAAAATACACACATTGCTATAAACCACATTGTTAGTATATATTTATAAGCTGTCAATATTATATAAAGCAAGGCAACCAAGGGTCGAATAATAGCAAAATATACCACCATTGTTTCTGATTGCGATGAGATTGAAAAAAATCGGCGAAAATGAGTTCGGCGAACACTAAAATGTCTCTATAATGATTTTTATTTTTAGGCAAGTTTTTAGTGTCATACTTACGCAATGTAATATCATCTGAAGGATTTGGCGGAAATAGAGTGGAAGCCAACGCTGTTAACACGTCCGCAGTCATCATAAGGGTCACAAAATCCGGCAGAGTGTTGTACAACGAAAACAACACCTGAAATAATATTAAAAACCTATTTGTTTGTAATCAATTGGTACATATTTACCTGTGTCAATTATTCGTTATAATTTTACTAAGAAACCATAGACCGAAGTATAAAAATTACAATAAACTCATGCTGATTACTTTAGTAGAGTAGACTATTAGTATATACTCTTTTTTATTCAATTCAATTCAATTCAAAAGTTTTTATTCATTATAAGGTATATAGATACACTTAATGAACGTCATACAGTATTACATTAGTAATAAC
>DWNR01003475.1:0-11764 GCA_018250455.1 Polygonus leo | reverse complement strand
GTTAAAAGCAACCATTCCATCAGTATTTTATTAAAAAAGAAAATGTCAGGTGCCGGGTAACTAGTCAGCTTGCTTTAGGGTGCTAACATTAGTAGGAAGCCCGTAGGATTTTGCTACATTCGCTCCGTGGTTAATCTGCCATTGTTCATGTTTCTATTACCTAAACTGGTACTTTTTTATCTTCAATCTTTGCTGCTTAGGGACCAGGCGCGGTCGCAGACTCAAATTGGGGGGGGGCTGGGGGGGTCATTACACAAAAATACTCAGTATAATAATATGAATGACATCATAAAACAAATGGAAGTCTTCTATTTATAGCATAATATTAGCATTTGCTACTCTTGCTATATGGTTAATCCGCTACTGGCCCCATGTTGCTACATGATAATCATACCAACGAATCCTACCGTAACAGTTTAATAGTAGAAATCTAACTTTCTATGGTCTCCTATTTGTGGTCGACTATGACTCCATTTCTATTTGGAATTAAATGCATTAATGACCTAGAAACTTATCACACCAATAGATCAGCTGCAAGTTATAACTTACACGTAATCTTAATCAGTAGTGCATATCGTAATGTAAGAAATCGGTTATCCTGCACACTCTCTACGTCAGGGTCTCCGCAACAAGTAATTTGAACAGACTTACATAGCACGTATAGCACAGTATTCGCTGAGTTGTTCAAAAGTGCATCCGTAGGTACAACACTCATCGGCGATGCCAGCTTGCCGCCTGCGTCTCACCACTGCTGCCGGTTGCTCGACCACTGCAATCATATCAGAGACCCATTATCAGGAGTACATAAGGACACAGGGTACCTTATTCACAAAATATTACTGTTCCCAGGGCAATGAAAAGAAGCCGCTGGCTAGAACACTAGTGTATAATAGGTATATGAGTTATGTGTAGGAGGTATTGAAGTAAGTTTACGCGTTAAACTGTTCTTATAATGGTTATATAATGCCAAACCAACGTAGTATAGAAGTCGTAATGTTTTGAAAATGATTATCGTAAAGAATGAAAACATCGTGAGAAACCTACATGTCTGAGATTGTCCTTACTCACTGTTCTCAAAGGCTTGTGAAATCTACAGAAGTGACAATAGTCATAAGTGTGCAGATTGGAAATTCCATAACGTTTTTAAACAGCAGAATAGGAGACACGTTTTTGTCGGTTATGTATTTGTGCCATGGCAACATTGTAAGATCTGATTTCAATTAAGAATCGCATAATAACACAGGAAGGAAGACTTCTAGTAATCGATAAAGTGAAACTATTGAGCACTTCAGAAAATTATTTCATTCGTAGAAAGCTATATTTAGATTTATATATTATCTGTATTTTAATGCTATGTTGTCACGTGTATAATATAGGTACCTACTTAGTTTTAAACTAGACCATTTTAATCATGTCACCAGCAGATTCATTTTTTTAGTTTCAGGTTCATTAAAACTTTCTCATATCCAGCTGAATTTCAGGCATCTCCAGGTTTTATTCTAAATTTCATATCTAGTACAATCAGATGCGGAGTAGTATCCAAATTAAGATCATCTCTACCACCAATCCTTCATGTCCGTCATATAATTGATTGCAGTACGCTTTGGCTGCGACCTTGGCTTATAAATGTTACGTACGCGTCACGAAATCGTGTCGTGATGGAATGATAATCAGGGGTCATTATTAAATAATAAGGTGAATAAGAAGGCAGTTGTTTTTCCTGTGATTATTAGATGTAAACATTCAAGAGGTCGCTCGAGCGACGATAAAAACGCGCGCCTAACGTTAAGTATTGCTTAGTATTTTATTAGCTTCTGAATAATAATAGCTGCTAATAAGATATCACTCTAAGTATTTAGTTTGCAATTTTTCTCATTGTGTTTCACACTTAATGTACCTGTTACGATGATAATGATCAATAATCCGAAGTGATTAATAATTCTAAGGAAAAATGTTATTAAGGAATAAAGTATTATAGCTGAAAGTAGGTAAACGTAAGTAGATACTTAGGTATTGTTTTCGAAATTTTGACTTAGAAAAACAATTAGTTTTATCCGTGGGAATTATATTATTTAAGAATAACGTTTATTTTGCTGATAGTGCTATATAAACAAAACTTGAATTCATACGATAACGACCTTTATTCGCAGTTATTATTGATATCGTTGTCACTAACCGGATATTATTGTACAGTGGGTCGTATAAACTTTTTTGTTATATTAAAAATATCCAAGAGCAATAATAAATATAGATATTAAAGTAGGTACCCAATTAAGGAAAAAATAGAGCAAAAAGATTATTTTGTGTTTAGTAATTTTATAAATAAAAAGACCTTTATATGTATGAATATAAATCTTATGTTTCATTAATAATCACTTGTGCAAAAGTCACGCTTATCAATTGTTAGAGTTAGAATTACTATTAGTATTAATAGAGAGTGCGTCTAGTTACCATCTTAATATCTACCTAATAGCTAAGTAGTTGTGACGAAGTTAATGTATGCAAAATATAAGCTTATCACTGATACATATTTGATTACTCTTTGTTATGAGCTTACAAAGAAGTATATTCATTATTTTTTACTGTGATCAAAACAAAGTTAAACTTAGATTGCCGATATAAGCTATTAATTTTGTAATAGAAATATACGTATGGGCGTTTCCTCAAGGTGGTGACGTACCTGTTTAAAAACGAAAGTGAAAAATATGAGAATTCTTTTATTAAAGAATTTAACCGCTCACCTGTTGGAACGTCCCATGAAGGACTATTGTAGACGTGGCACACTCTACTCATAAATTCGCCCAGTTTTCGACCGCAAAGCTTCACTGCGGCGGCGTCCGTTCTCGAGTCCCAGACTAACGAGACTGCCAGAATAACTAGTTGTACCGCCTTGCCCACGAGCATATTTGAGGCTGGAAAAGATACATTCAGTTTAATATGTTAAATGTTCACATATGCAATCTTAGGTCTATGTTTACAATGTATATACCTAAAATCTAAGAAATTATTTGCTAGGTCACGTAAAAGTAACAGAACTTTGCACTTCGTGCCTGCAAACTAAAACGTGTTTGAAAGTGCTTATAAGCAAGAAAATATTATTTTAAAATTTTATAATAGAAAATATCATACGTGTCTATCTTAAACCACTGTTTATGTAACCGGAGCCTCGAATGTTCGTAACTCAAGTCGTTTTACGCTTTTATATCCAAGGGTAGATGTAACTTGACACCGTCGCCGCCCAGTATCTATACTTTGGACTATAAGGTGCACTCTTCATTTCCTAAGTGTATATCATTTTGGATGAAATGCAGGTTTTACAAATTCAACAAATCGCTTTTGTGTAATATGGTAAGTGTTGACTAAGTATGGAAAATAAGATACGATATGATATCCCATTATGAATAGAGGCTCCCGTTAACTTTGTTGCTGTCGAGGGCATTATAGATAAATAGCTAACCTCTGACCTTAACTACAACATTTATACAGATATGTATTTGAAATTAGTTACATAAAAATGCATATTTGCGGAGTTAAGGAAATATTTAGTGCCTGATAAAACTTTGTAATGTCAGTAGAAGAGAATCGATCGATTTAGGAAATTGGATTTTTCTAAATCCCAAGGTAATAAATAAAATTGGTGTTATTTCATTTAGTAATACATGAGGTATATACTTAACTATCAATATTTAAATAACTAAAAAAACTTTAGTATTTAATTGCAAATTGCTATTATTAACCAATATACCTACACCCAAGATAGAAAACAATCAATCAACGTACATAATTAATCAGTTGTAGGGACTGCTTCACATAGAAGCAAATCTAAATTGCTACCGATTACAAAGGTTGGGTTACCGAACATAATCTATTTGTAAACAACGATAAGTGCTATTGTTATATAGCGAGTTATATGCAGATGACTTCACCTTCCTCATTCATAAAAATGCAAATCAGCTTCTTCCTTTCCTTAAGTGGCATTCTAAGAATAGTGTAGGGTGGGTGCAGTTACATATCGCTGTTATGGTGCAGATATTACTACTATTGCGCAGAGGACCGTTAACCAATTAATGAGTAGTTGATTGGCCTGACTGGGCTCGCGATAGCGGGCCACCATATAAATAGAAGGTCAAATTTATTTTTAAGTTCCTTAAGTATGTCAGATAATAATAGGCATTTATTGAGTTATATTAGTATATCGTACATGTTTTATGTACCTATAAATAATTATATATTACTACCTACTATAGTAGTGTAGTAGTATTTGAATATTAAGTCTTCCGAAATAGTCTCTTCTGTTATGAGATAATTTTGCCTCAAGTTTATCATTAAAATTAATCTGGAGACTAATTAATATACCTAATTACTAGAAATAAACAATCCTTACAACATTTTACACAAATAAAATATAGACTGATACTGAGTATAGAAATATTGTCCTGTAAATAAATATGGCATGCAGTTACGAGCGTGCATGCACTTTGCACGGCGTGTACTAGGATGGGGAATTATGGTCTGTGTGTAAAAATAGTGATCGTAAACATGCACTAGACGTAATTGCGTCTGGACCCCTTACACGTGGATCGAATGACCTTAACGCTGGGACAACGCACTTAGTTTTTATCTGGTTTTACAATAATAACGGCCCAGTACACAAGACCTAAATAAAATTGACATTTTGACTAAACTTATCTACTTTATATAAGTATCGTTCGTATGTAACAGCGTCTGGTCTTTTATTGTTCTCGTAGCGGCGCTACGTATTGTTTATTTAAAAGTAATAATTTAGTTTCCCTGCTACGAGTCTTTGAAATTTATTTCCAAAATATTTTAGGATTTCTAAGAAAGCGTTAGGGTAAGAGTTACTCTACGTACAATATACGGACTCTATATTTCAATTTTCTTAAATGACCTACTTTACTTTCAGTGTAGGTTTCTGTTGTTAAGTTATTAAGGTTCTGTTGTTATTAAGGTTACAGTAACAGATTTATGTTAACCGTATAACTTTTTCCGTTATAAACAAAACTTTACAACATGGTGGAACTGTTGCTTCCGCGCGTTTGACCTTTTAAGTTATTTTTGCCGAGCATTTTTAAAAATAGAAGGTTTGATAAATTTATGTCCATATTTTCATTATTTAATATTATTTCACTCACCTTAAAAAGTTTTCTTTTACCAAAAGCTATGTATGAAGAATATAGGTATGTATTAATTCTTTGACACTAATTTCAACCGATAGATATAATAATTTAGGATTACCTAATTATGTTGTTTTGATACTGTTGGCAATAGATAAGTAGCTATATATTTAGAAAGTAAATCTCTTTTGTTTATAAATTATTTCACTGTTGTTATGCTTTAAATAGGTTTATAACTCTCTTTATTTTGATTGGATAACTATAGTTGTACAGACATGAAAACAACTGATAAAATGAAATGTTTATACCTAATTATTGTATGATAAATTTAATTTGCTTAAATTTTGTCTTAAGGTTCAAGAACTCTTCGTCTCATAAAATATGTATTCATTGATATATTTGTAATACCTAAACGTTTATTAAATTAGAATGAGTATTGATACTTATCATTAAATATGAAGGACTCGTCACGACGTTCCTTCTAGCCGAATATTTGTGAGTATTTCTATACATAATTTTATGACACCTTTTAATACTCCCAGTATTAAACTTGGTTATGTGTATAGCCTCTGAACAAGGACCTCAGATACATCCATACTATTTAGGTTATGACGAACAACTCGCATGAGTTAGTCGGTTTAATCTTACTAATGTCATAGAAAATCTAGATGCTTACAGTGATAAATTACCTACTTAAGTACCATACAATATAATAGTAGGTATAAATCAAATACCTCATTGAAACTTGTTAAAGTTTTTATTATAGAACGTGCCTGTCGGTCATATGTATAAGAAGAACAATGTTTTAATACTACTTTGTATTTAACACTGTTAAATAGAGTTAAACCATAATAACAATTGATTATTCGTGTGTTTACAATGGTTTTACATAGGTATTTGCTGCATTTTGCCCATTTTTTTCAGATATTCTATATTGTCGTAATTATTAAGTTCTCAAATTTTATACGTTTAATTTCAATTTTCGCCCAAATAGAGTTTAAACGTGGGCGTATACCGTTTGTGGTAAATCTTGACCTCAATATTCACTCTCGTTGATTTATCTGTTCGTTTGAATGCTTATAGTGTCATGTTGTTGAGTGAGTCCTAAGTAGGTACGTAGTATGGTCCTGCAGTGAATCGGTCACATACAAGGCGCGTGCGTTTGTTGTCGCGCCTCTCGGAGTCTCGGCGGTCGCTCGGCCGCTCGGCCGGTGCGTGTGCACTCGATTGGATAATTACATGAATCTCTCGAGTCGATCTGCAGCCTTGCTGCTTATTGCTTTAGCCAACACAATACTGTGTACGAACAGCGAGTCGTCGATATTATCGTTTCGAGGAATATTACGTTAAAAATTACGTTTCGCTGCTTCATTGTTACGTTGATACCTAACTAACGAGTCTTTCTGGATCAAGATTGCGGCAAAGCAAAGTTATTTCTTTGTTTAGTACTTCTACTAAACTATATTTATAGTATTGTAAAGTATGTTTTTGTATTTTATTTATTTGCCTCTAGTAGGCAAATAAATAAGTAACTAACTAACTTCTTATAATAAAAGTAATAAGTTCAAATTTTATTATAAGAAGATCAACATCAAGAAGTTGCAACTGACGTACCTATGATGTACTTGTCCTAGGTACGACAGCATAACTTATGGATAAATTAAAACGTGAACCGGAAATTAGGTAGGTTATTATTAAAATTGTAATGCATGAAGAAATCGTAATTACACTATGTTTCATACAAGTGTAGGCAGGATGTGAAAATTATATTCTATTAATCAGACACACATATAAATATAGATTAATGGCACATGGGTGAAAGATAGCTACATTGATAAGGCACAGATAGACGTTACGCAACTAAGCCGAGGATGATGTAGGTATAAACTTGACGCTCCTTAGCAACGAGACACGGTAGTACAACTAAAGGCAGACGATAGGTAACGACACGGATAATAATTCAAGAGTTTGTGGGGTCAAGTGTATCGTCGGCTCTCCCAATTGACGTTTTGCGACGGCGGTCAGTGGCTTTGGTTAGACAGGCGACCAACTAAAATAGGTAGGTATATGATGCTCAGACACCTTGTGTGACATGTCTGCTACGCTCGATTCTTGTTACAGTGAACTCAAACCCCGTCTTAACCACAACCATTAATCAATAAGTACCTATATAAGGTCAAATACTATCACCTAATCCTATGAGAAAATTTACCGATCTTTTTAAATCACAGATTATTGTTATTATAACTGTCATTTGCAATGACTCTGATTGATGTGTTATTTTTATGCATTTCTTGCTTTCGTGCAACTTTGTCATAAATCGACATTAAATATTGTAGTTTCACACACTTCCACTTCCTATTTATTTTATTCCTTATTTCGTTTTATTTAATTTTGTGATTCTAATGAAAATAAGTAGACATACAGTCTACTTCACTTACGTTATACCCAAAACATTGTAATATTTACGAGTTGGTAATGTGTAGTGGGTAGTGAAGCTGTGAGATAAGACTTGAAATTTATCTCTCTGTAACTTTGAGACATTCTCAAGAAAGTATGAATTGAAAATAAAGATTTTTTTGAAGAAAATTTTTTGCAGTTTTAGATTCTTTACGCAAGTAAAGAATCTAAAACTGCAAAAAATTTTCTGCAGTCAAAAAAAGTCAAAAAGTCAAAAATATCAAAAAAATTTCTGCAGTCAAAATATAATAGTAATTAATAATAATAATAGTAGATGAAACGAATATTTAGGGCACATAGATTTAAAATTCTTATTTTGATAATGTAATCGAAGTGTTGTGTCCTGAGACACAAAGTATAATGACGGTACGTAAATAGTAAGGTCGTAGGTAAGTGAGTGTCCGTTCAGTAAAGCTTTGACCCCTAAACTTATAGTTAGGTATGTATATATTTAGGTAAATAACATTAATATCAATTGCATTAATATCAATACATCATTCCAATTATATTATGGAGATAAAGGTGACTATGGATATAGATAGATACCCTAAGGTTAGGGGTTCAAATCTCAAGCTTAATCATCTGATTAATTAATAAAATTTATCACTTGCTATAACAATGACGGAAGATATTTTATGTCGTCAAGAAACTTACGTGTCTGTTAGTTTTCCATTCTTTTCTCGTAGGTATGTAAAAATACTAATTTCCACTTAAACTAACTACATACACACACACACACATCTTCACGCCAAATCCCTAACGGGGTAGGCAGAGAGTAATAATAATACTAACTACATAATACTTACGAATTTATACTATTGCTTAATTCTGAGAAGAAATCAGAAGAATGATGATATACTAAAAGAAAATAAGTATTATATTATTATTCACAAAGGAATATTTTAATATTTAGTACATATATATTACGGACTCTACCTATAGGTCCTTATCCAATAAGGTGTAGCAACCTGCATGTTTGTTGTTTACGTGTTTTAATTGCAGCTATTGATTTATGTTTTAATGATTATATGTTACAATTATATAAATTATTTATTGTTTAAAAGTAGTTTTAAGCTGTTTAACCTGCTAATCGACTTCAGAAAATGATTCTATGTGCATCTAAATGATTTTTCTATGTATGTTCACCAATATCTGCGTTAATTAAAAGCCGGTCATGAAAATTAATTTTGCTTTGTGTTCAGCATAGCGTCGAGGATCTTGGACATCGAAGACATACCATTAAAATCTAATAGGAAATGCGTAGTGTGTTTCCGTATAATGATGAGGGAGTTCCATTTTTCGTTCATAATTAATTGACTTTGGACATTGAATATGCACCAGGGAACAACTTAAAATTAAATGGGAAACATGTAATGATTGAGGTGTCCTAAAATGTATGATCAAGGACGTGCTGGATGTTTATTGCCAAGTTCTGATGATGCAGGAGTACTGCTAATTAGAACTGTAGCTCTGCAGTGTTTGTCACTAAAGAAAGTAATGTTGCGAATAACGAGCAGAAACTTCATGTCAAAGTCCTAACTTTACAGTTCTGAATTTATAATGACGTAGGTAAATCTGTTTAATGCCAGTTTGACATTTTAAGATATGAATGAATATTTTAAGAATGATTTTAGACCAACAAATTGTTAACAAATATAAACACAAACAGATATACGGTTCTCCCGGGCAGTACCATCACTATCACTTCCTTTTCTGCCGCGTAGCATTTGTTTATTAGCAATATGTTTCAGCCAGATACGTATGGTCACACTTGTACACGTATTTTAGTTCTCAGGTGCAACTTGGCTGTGGTGAACCCCAAATAAGATTTCAAATTTTATCTAAGGATGATGAAGGTACCTTAGTATTAAAAATGCGAAAAACTAAGCGAGCGCTATGCTATTAATTTCACCAAGGTTAAAAATAATCAAAATTTGTCTTTTTTATAAAAAATAACCGACTTTAAGAAACACAAACTGAGATTAGATGAGATCATGAGGAAAAATTATAAAATATTTTTACGTCTGTGCCGGGTTACCATGTAATTCCTAGATTTTCCTTGTAGGTATTGGTTGGTACAAATACCAACGTAAGATTTGTAAATACCATTTTATTCGTCTTAGAGTAACCGTGGTCGTCAGCTATTTATAGACTAGCTCGTTGTGTGGTTTTAGCACCGTAGGCGCCACTTGGTGCTGCCATTTACCACAATCTCTTTATGATTTAGGTAACTAGGGTTGGCAATGGTTTTTAGAAAATTAGAAATTTGACTTACTGTAATTACTTATGTATGAATATATGTTTTGAAGAATATATATATGTACATGTGTCTATTTGGGTAGGGTAACATTTGGGTTCCTAGATAATTAATAGTTTTTTTGTCATCGAGCAAAATTGTTTTTTTTTATTGCTTCAACTATACTCAGTAGTCTAAATCAATATATTCAAAACATACTTAAATAGACATACAGTAGACATACTTCACTTACATTATACCAAAATTGCCTCAATGTAATTACTTAAGTGTGTAGAATATAAATGTGGTGGAAAAAATATTCAAAACATACATCATTATGCTAGAATTCACACACGCAAAATTATTAAGATTATAAATTTTGTTTTATTTTATAATTTGTTTGTATTCGCTTTTAGTGTTACTTAGACGTATATTTTATATGTATAAATTGTTGATGCTAGTATGAAATGTATGAATATTCTCATTAATATAAATAAACCTAAGACACAGTCCAATTTTTTCTGAGTTTCCTTAATAAAATTGTACACGGATTTGAAGTTATAAACACTTGTATTACGTTGTTACATGTGTGAATTAATTAGTATTATCGTTATATGCCAATAATTTAATTTACATTCCAAGTCACATGAATCCATGCTCCACCACGTTCAATGATAATTTCATGACATATTTAGATACTAGCTGTGCCCGCAGCTCCGCCCGCTCCCCCCTTTTAGAGGTTGAATTTTTATGACCTAAAACACGGCCGGGGATTGTCTCGACAGATTAGTCAAGTTGGCATCAAAATCCGTTAAGCCGTTTTTACGTGATGCGCGGTCAAATAAACAGACAAACAGACAAAAATTCTAAAAACTGTTGGAACGTGTTCTGTTATCGATCCTAAGTATCCCCAGCCAACTTCTTTTTTAATATATTCCATGTACAGACTTTCGACCCTCTTTACCTTTATTATATGTATAGATAGATAGATTAAATATGACTTATCGTTTTAGCATGACGTTTTAAAATTTCACTCTTAGTAACACACACACTTCTTAAAAGAAGTACACTTTTCCATACGTCGTCTAAAGAAGTATAACTTCAAAAACTAAACAATAAAATAGGAGCGCTACAAAAAGCCTACGAAAATTATAAGGTATTGCGTAGCTTTCGTAGACCCACCAAAAATATTATAGTAGTTTACACGAAATTCCAAATAATAGGGACACTTCAAATAGTTTCATCTCCAATTTATTCGAATAAATCCCAAGTTAAAAACGAATCACAGTTTAACCTTACTGGATGATAAGCGAAATCACGGCTATGACAAACATAATTATATACATGGACACTTAATTCATTTTATCCATTTAGGGCCGGAGGACAGCGAATCAAATGTAGGCGTTTGTGTTCAGCGTTCGTGGGTGCATTTTTGTATACTTAATCATTCAGTAACGTTGGAACATGAAAACTACAATAAAATTTTAAGATGGTAAATATTTATTTAGGAAATTTATGCATTAAATTAAATAAGGAACAATTGTTGAAAAAACGCTTGACTGTAAAATATAAACAACTTTTTGGTAAATTCCGTTTCACTAAAAATCAAAGAATTATATTATTTTGAAGTTATTTTGAAGAATCTTTGTTTATTAGTAAAAGGAAAAACGCAATTTGTAAAAAATAAATTATGTTTTATTGAAAACTCTACTATTTAATTTGTAAAGCACTTTTTTCTGAGGTATCAGATCAAAATATTTTTGTAAATCACTTTCACACAATTTAGGTTTATTGTTATTATAGTTTTAAAGAATCGACATTTGATCGGAACACATCACATCACATAATGACATCGCACTCGACGACCTTAACAAAATATGCGTTTCGTACCTTTGTGAATTAATTTGGGCGCCGTCGTCGATTTTGTCCGAGG
>DWNR01003474.1:0-11764 GCA_018250455.1 Polygonus leo | reverse complement strand
TATTATAAACTGAGGTTAAAATAATATAATGTGGTAACCTAGCGAGTTTTCCTGTTTAGCTATATGTTATACCTAATGTATATTATTATATAATATTTTTTCTATTATATATAAAGAGAAAAGTTTTTTTTCTTTTTAATTGGTAAATTACGCACAAGTGAAAAAAGGAGTTTTGGGGGAAATGTGAAAAGATTCGTATGTCGCGGCATTGACTTGTTTTCTAAAGCTTCGACAGTTTGTGTGTAAATGAGGTGGAAATCTAACCATGAAGTGCTGTACACTACACTCGTGCTCACTAGCACGAGTATAGTGTAAAAGTTTAATGTAGTCAATCGTATCTTTCGCGTTATTTCTAAAGCCCCATAGATGTTTCTAGAAAACTATCCATCACTTTACTTGAACATGACTAGGGCTTGACGACTTGTTTTTTTTGTCTTTGATTGAACTTTGTCTGCGACTCCTTGTGTAAAATAGTTAAACTGGATAATAATAAAATACTTGATACTGGCAAATTCACCTACTACTACTATTTTTACTATATATTTAATGAACAGACAAGACTGGTTGCAGGGACGCCATTTAAAAGAGGTCTATGTCACACAGTCGAAAAGGATGGATGTATAGATGAATGGATATAAAATAAATATTATATCTTTCAGTCGGTGGGATTAATGGCATCATAAATAAATTTATTCATATGAGATATAAACACCAGCAGACAACTGATTGCGTAAAGAATTTATAATGATATGTAAACGTGACTGGTATACAAATAACAACTTATTCAACAAGGTTTTTATGGTTCAGAGAACTACAAAGCGGACCAAGGCGTTAAGTTTTATTAAGTTACTTTTGCCTTTGAGGGTGCATTGTGGTTTAAGTGCAGAAGTGTTTATTTTGTTGTAATTTTTAGTAACAGTAGTGTTTTTAGTAAGCACTACCAAAGGCGCCGAAGATCAAGTGATAATTAATTTTTTAACCGACTTCAAAAAGAAGAGGTTATCAATTCGTCATCTCCTCCTGTACTTCATGTACCTCCTTGGCACACTTGGCACCGATATCAAAATTATTAATTATTTTTCACTTTTTAGTTCATCTTGAAGTCGGTTCTATTTTTAGTTAAAAAGTTTTTTTACACACGTAATTTTCTAAACTTAAATGTGTGTTGAAACTTAATGTTCACTAGATTTTTGGCGAAGGAAAACATCATGAAGGATGATGACTTTTTCCTGCAAGGGTTGTCCTAATGGGTAGCTTAATGCAGGTCCCCAGCCTTTTTTTTAGTTTGATTAGAAATGTACATGGCGTCCATCATTCCCACCGCTGACCTAACTAACATTTAGTATAAGTGAATCCTATTATATGACATTATTTACTCATTATTTACATTTTAATGCGATTCCTTACAACCAATTTGATAAATCTCCTCAAGAAGTCGTAACACATAGATTGTCTTAGACTTCAAGTAAAGTATGATATAAGCCGAATGGCCTTAGAAATAAGGAAATGGCATGGACTGTATCCACGCCTTTTTCATGCAAAAGCTATTGGTTCTTTACAACCTTTGTCAACCTGGCTAGGCTAAGATATAGGCTACAAGATACTGAAGAACTACAGTAAAACAATAAATAGAAATCCAAGTAAGTATTCAAAGGAGTGACAGTATTTGCTACTTCGGCCTTTAAATAACAAAATAAGGTATGTTCACTTGGCAGTGTCTTTGTCTTTTTGTGACGTAGGTTCGAATTTTTATCTTCACAACGACTCGTGACATCATGACACGTTGGTAAGCCATGAGTCAGACATTCCTTCACATCGCAGCGCCTGCAGTCAACGATTTGGGATATAGTTTTTGTCGATTACATGCAAGATTTATTTTATTTGTACCAATAATAAGGAAATATAACACAGTTATCATAAATCTTTTGATCAGTTAATGTAAACGGTTCGTCCTATGATGGTGAACATTCCTTCGATTGTTTAAGTTTACATTAAAAATATATTGGGCAGAATAATATACAAAAAAAAACAGACATTCAGGGAGGTTTTTCCCCAGATTTTAAATGTAACTGAAATAATCGTATAATTTGTCTGTTATTTAACTTGATTTTGGTCACGAATCCTTTACTAACTTTCGTCAAATTAAAATGCATTTTTAACCCTTCTCAAACAATGGTTACACGTGTAATGTAACTGATCTAATGTCATTATTACTATACTTTAAGCTGATTACGTATGTATAATGTAACTCGTTATATTATGGATTATGTAACCGATACGTATTATATGAATGGTTTAATCGCATTTGTGACATTATAAAGTATTTGACGATGTGTTCGTCTTTAACAGAGAAGGGAGTTTTATTGTCTGTTAAAAGTCACAAATTATTAGGTATTCTGCTGACGCAGGTTTTCGAGATGTTGTTTGGCATCAGACATGAGAAGATTGAACCTCTTGTGTCTACTGCAGATGCCAGATTCACTAGAAGGCCCATATTTGTAGGTCGTAGTCGGTACATCCTTATTATTTTCTAAGTAGTTTATCTGATTTTGAAATAATACATTGCATCTGTAATAGAATAAAACTTATCGGATAATTCAATAGCGATTTGTTTAAAAAAAAAATATTAACTTATACTTGGTGTGCATTTAAAAATATAATATTAATAACTTTCTACACTTCACTAAAATTTCCTTTGTAGGACGTGGTAAGTTGAATGCACAAATATTGAAACTCGGTAAACTTAGTTTTAGTTCGGAATAATTTGGCGGGAAAGTAAAGCAGGGATCCTGTGCATATCAAACCGGTACGCGACCGCTGTGCCACGCGGGTATCATGCATTCTGTTTTGAACCCTAATTTCCATAAGCCACCATTAATACCACCGCCAATGATTGGAATACTAGTCAATAATCATATCCACGGTACAAATTAATGATAGTATAAAACAAGAGTGTAAGCAATAAACATTTTTACGCACATTGTCCATTATTCTCCTAATGCTGGGCACGGGTCTCCTCTCATATTAACTTAACCAAGTTCGAATTAGTAAGACTTCATAGATCCTTGATATTTTTTGCAAAATTATATGTACATGAAAAACACTTTAATATTAAATTTAAAATTCAAAGACAATATAGAAATGGTAAGAATAAAGAATATGTTTAGACAAGACCTTCCAATCAGCATCATTTACCAAAATATTAAAATTTAACTATCATTGTCAATGGTATCACTAGATTAAAACATCACCTTCATTCAATCGCCTGAACTAATAGAACTAACCCCTATAGCGCGCAGGTAGCAGGGTAAACAATTGATAACTCCCCCACAATATCGCACCTGACGCAAAACACCTGATAATGCTTTAAATAAATATTAACCTGTTATAATCTTACCTGCGTCGTATTGTGATACAAAAAATAAATAAGCCAGGTTGATAGTCGAATATTTATGATAATTGCAGATAACACTATTTAGAAATTAAAATGATAAATTCTCTTTTATTATCGTTCTAGAACCGATACTAACCAATGGTAAATAATTTAGCTTATTTATATAAGCGTCGCTAGTAATTCTAGTAAATCGCTTTCTAACTGTCAATATCCGCTCACTTGGGCCATTTTTATGGGGAATGTTGATTTATTCTTCAATCAAGCTAAAACCTGTTTTATTTATGTGTTAAATACAAATAGCTTGTATATATTTACATTTAAATAACATTATTAATACAGTAGTTATAGTAAACAAATATATGATAATTACAAAGAGGCTCTACTAAATGTAGAGTTTGAAAGTATGGAAAAAAGTTAAAATTATATACCTTTGTCGTTAATTGCCCGTCGAATGAGAAGAGCACAGAAAGAGCGTTGACGATGATAAAGCCTCCGATTCAAGGACTGCACACACCACAAGAAAACTTGTTGTCACTGTTTCGAAACACTTAGATAATCGCAGAAACTGATGTTTAACTTCAACACTGTTTCTAAGCACTTTGTTATGTTGTCAATAATTGGTTTGTAGAAAACCAGAATGCGGTTTTGGGATTATACAAACAGGTTTTATTTACGAACGTCAGTCATGCCGCACACCGCAACACACCTGAGAAGCACTAGAGTTCCGCGGTGACTGACTGTGCCGGGGGACAGAGACAGCGCGATGACGCTAGAAAGAGACACGCGTGACGTGGGAGGGAGGACGACCGCTAAGCTTCAAGAACGCACATTGCTCCACTTTCCCACCACGAATGCTTAAAATTCAATATAATTTCTTAGATTCGTGACTGTCTCGATAATTTAATTTCTTCGTCTTTGTTAAAAGTAAATTCTCCGGTACGTCACGCATGTCTGCCCATTGAGTGTCAATTATTAATTACCAAATCACATTTCCAATTAACGTGTTATTTAAAGCCGTAAGCCATGCCAGATGCAAAATGCTATGATATAATTGAAAGTACCACTGCAATCCCCTTAAGGATTATTGTTTCGGTTTTGAAGAGGCGCGGTTACCAGTTATTTACACACAAGGGGAATATATCACCTCAGTGGTAGCAGAGAATAAATATGCAACCTGTGATACGATACCATTTTACTAGGGGTTGGTTGTAAATGTATATGGGCAGCGATCATCATCATGCAGGTGAACTGAATGGTTGTTTGCTTCCTATATACGACAAAAATAAACAAAAACGTAAATTAATATAATATAATTAAATTAATATAAAATAATAATATAAATATTAATAACTATCCTTCATTTCTTATTTATACTTCATAAATAGATAATAGATTTATGATATTTTCTACTATCAATAAAAAAAATATTGGAAATACATTTATCTTCTAAAATATATTTCTAATCTCTATTTTAATTATTTTGCCTGTACTAACACTCTGTTATATTACGTATCACAATATTGTTTTAAAAATTAAATTTTAAAACGTTATAGAATAAATTGTAAGCCTTTTGTCTGTAACGAAGAGGTTTGAGCGCAGTGTGCGCGCCGTACCTCCTGTTACCTGGCACCGGCGTCCACGGCCCCCCGGACCCCGCGCGGCTTCGCACGTTTCAAATTTTAAACTTTACGAGCCTCTTCTTTACAACATTACTGTAATGGACTCAAACAAGACTAGCTTCGTACCTAATTATGATCTTTTAAGCAGTCATTTGATTATCTAGTTGAAATGACAGTGCGAAACCGTACTATGAACATTGTTATTATGCGTTAAATGGTTAAACTTTTAAAGGTAGGTCGCGGGTGCAGTGTTCAACAGGTTGCTAGGGTCAACTTCTAAATACGTGGTAGCATTTAATATGCCGCGTAAATGCACATTCACGATTATTTCGGTAATGTAGAGTTACGTAGAGCGGGCACTGTATCTTTTATATTTAATTCCAAAGTAAAAATACGCAAATGATATATAAATAATAATTACTTTTAGCGGTAAGTATTTAAATTAAGTGACGTTGATGTAATATTTATAATAAAATTAAGTATTAGAGAATTACTTTCTGTTAAAATATTAAGTTATAATTCATAATAAATTCCAATGACTTAAGTAGGCACCTACGTATCTAAACTTTAGTGAAAATAATATAAACTTGTTTGCAGTTGGAGTTTTAAGAATATATATTGCAGTTAATATTAACTTATTAGTTTAGTTCACATAATATTAAAAAATCTTTGATTATTACTGGACTCGTGTCAAAATTAGTACTTATACCTTTACAGAAACATAATTAGTACTCAAAAGTTCTACTTGTGGATTTTATATAAGACAACTCCTTCTAATCTTATAGTGCACTGTTGATCAAATCATCGCTTTTTCGCACCGTTGTCTACAACATCTTTTATCTTGTCAAAAATACTACAGAACAATGCGATAATAACATAAAAGTGGGTTATCTGTCATGTGTCAAGTTATCAAACCATTCAAGTTCTTGTTATCATGGCCATCATTGATTGTATCACACCCTTATCATCAAATAATTGTTATTGAAGGTTGTTGTTATGCAGATTTACTATTTACTATTATTTGTTGTGGTCTAGTGCGTTATCTCTATCATGTTATTCTTTTAAGGCAAAAGAGTAGTTTTAGTCACTCCTCTCTTGTGTGGAAATGTCTTTCCCAGTCTATTTACAAGATATCGTTTCCATTTCATCCAATAGCATTTTGAAGACCAGCGTAGCGTAGTGGTAACTGCAACACTCTGACTCGCAGCGGGACCTATTTCAGTGGCTAATCAGAAAAACTTAATGGTGATTGAACATTGGTGATGGTGATGAAAAGAATTTGTCAAAACATTTTATAAACCAGAAATACATTCGTTCTATCAAATTGCTTAGGGGTCAATAACCCGTGGTAGTTCAATCGTTTTAAACCGCACGATGCATATTTTACGAGCTTTGCATAATAATGTGTTGTAAGATAGGAGTTATAATAATAATGAAAGTCTAATACTGATTAGCTTAATAACTGGCTAGACTAACCGTGAAATTTTGCACAGAATCTCCGTAACAAAGTAATGCAAAAGTTATGTAAACCTCATTTATTTATTTTACATATAATGAAATATATTTTGCTAACGAAGTTTTTGGCATGACGGCGTCCTTCTGCATGTCTGCCATTATCTTAACAGAATTGTAAAAAAAATCTTTTGAAACTATTTTGGTTAACTATGTACGATGCCATGTATTTTAACCGACTTCAAAAAGGAGGAAAAAGAAGGACTTTAAGAGATGAACTAAATAGGTTATATCCTGTATGTTTGTTTGTATGTATTTTCTATGTATGTTCACCGATATTTCGGACAATTGTAGACCCATTTCGATAATTCTTTTTGTTATGGAATCAGTATAGTAACGAGGAGGGGTATCATATTTTCCTAGCACACATGACACCGACATCAAAGTTATAAATTATTTTTCACTTTTTAGTTCGTTTTGAAGTCGGTTCTATTTTTTGTACAAAACTTTATTACCGATAAATAGTTGGTATAAAACTTTGGAACGATTATTTTATTAGAAAGCATAATTTATTTATTAACTAATTATAGTAAAAGTAAAACAAACAAAGAAGATGCAATGTAACAAATCTGCATGTAAATAGTTTTACTTTGTACTTACACCATGACATTAAAGTTTTAAATTATTCTATTGAAGTCAATTGGCTATCGCGGGGTCTGGCGGAGTACACCGTAGTATACAGCGATAAACAGCTGATAGTAGTCGTGTGTATTTATATTTACAATACAATACAAGTATATACAAAATAATCAAGTTATTGATAGTTCACAAAATAATTGATTGATAGGTGCTGACTGTGTTCGTGCAAATAAAAAACGTTTTGTGTTTTATAATATTTATCTTGTTTGTATTTCTATACGTTACGCGGTTACAACGGTAAGTATTATGTGAGAAAACTGTATTATTTTGGTACATTTTCTCCAACTTCTAAGACTAATTCCCTATATCCTGCACGATTACATTCTATTTTACGATTTGCATCCTTAGGGTCCTACTAAGGGGCCTTCTGTGGTCATGTAATCATTCACAATGTTTCACACACACGTATAGAAGTGAAGTATTCTGAATATTTGTTCTAAAATTAACGGTTAAAGAAAATAGGAAAGTATTCACATTACGCGATGTACATTTAGTAAAACATCTAGTTTATCGCTCAATATATTGATTATATTATTATGTTGATGTGCTTGATTATATTATGAGGTATGTCTTTAAATAATGAAAGTAGATAAAAATAGAAAGATTAATGTGTTTATAGTACCTAAATGTACCTTCATTGCAATATATTTTTAAGACTGATTTACGAATAATACACGGAAACATGTCTTGAAAATTTGTTAGGTTTAGACACGTACAATTTCGTAAATAACTCAGATAAGTACTATCACCTAAGCCTTTTTAAATATTTGTGTTCCCATAAAGGTGTTAATAGGGGATCCAAATTTAGAGAATCAATATATTTAAAACTAAGTTAAACGAGAAGGAAGCAGTCTTATTACAACGAGAAAGTAGTATCAGCTCTGCAACATTTAACTGAACTGTTACCACAAACATTGTTAAAAATAATATTATGTATGTTCGTCTAATAGACTCTAAGAAGAGTCTAAAATAAAATATTATTTTATTAATATTGAGTTTCAACTGTATTCTCAACTGTGGAAGTCGAGTCGAGGGTCTATCTCAGTTCATGATACATAGTTGACTAGCTTTAGACCACAAACGATTAGTATGACAACATACGTTCAATATCTAACCACCAAATAATGTATCTATTCTATACATAACCATCATAAAATCCTGTTACCATGCACTACCTAAAAATATTTAAGACTTACCTAAAACGAAAATTTCTATGAGATGGATGGTTGTAGAAACCTCATATTATCAACCCTAAAGTAGTAACCTCACCCATAGTATTGTTTATTTTTCGGCCCCTAGATGGTCTCCCGGATAACGAGTTGGTGGCGGCAGTCGCTGAAACGGCGGCCGGTGCTCACCAACACAGCAGTGTATGCGACTTTCTATACGGCAGCCGAACTGTCACAGCAAACATTTAATAAAATGTACTCGGTAAGCTCTACCTAACTGGGACATTAGACTCTATAAGTTTTAGTTAGAAAAAGTTGAAATTATCCTTAAATTTATTTTTATTTCTATTTATTTTTTTATAAGTCAATGTTTGTCAAAAGTAAGTATTTTGAGTAACGTTTACTACAGCGTCAAAACTTCAAATCTAAACGTATTCCGTATCTATAGTTGTATGAAGATACACATATTACATATGTGGAAAATTTCTTTAAAACTTTGAATATTAGTGAAATATGTTTTTGCGTTAAGAGCGAAACAGTTTCAAAGATTTGAAGTATACAAAATAATGGTCGGATTTCAATCCGTTAACACTGTCAAGTGTTAAAATTTGTAGTTGATAATCAATCAATATTATTTTTAATTATAGATATGTTACGTCCATACTAAATTACTTTTAACCTGTGTTTAAATTTGTGTAATGCTTGCAGTTCTCATTCTTTTCATTTCTCATTTTACATACTCACTCACAAAAATGTTTTACACATTCATGAGTGGTAAAAAATTCCAAACTGTTTTAGGATTTCTAATTACTTTTTATCTATGTATTTTTCACTTATGAAATACTAATCTCGTCGTATTATTATGCAATAAGCAGAAAAAATGTTTGTATCATCATTTTTTGTGCGTTAGTAACATATTGTATATAATATCATTGTGGTTAACCCAAGAGGTAATTATTCTTTGTAGAGCAACTCTTGTGTTTCATTTTCATAGTACGGTAGCTGGTCATATTTAATTACTAGGCAAACATCGGTATTTAAGAGAAGCAGTCCATCTGTGGTCGATCTTTGGTGGCAGTGGACAAAGGCTCTCTTTTTAGGATTCCATACTCAAAGAGTGTCAAACGGAGGGTCCAAGACTATTACCAAGACTCTCTCTCTGTCTTTCGTATACTTGAAAACTAGTTTAATAAACTATTTATAAAAAAATATCGTCAAGCAACGCCATCTACTTATTACTTAAGGAACTATACGTATGAAACTACATTCCACTTAGTCACAACGCCATCTAGTACGGATAGTTTCGAAGCTGTTAGGCTTGCAAATATAATTGGTTTCGTAAAAAAATATTGCAGGTATAATATTATCTTGCCTACTTATCTATGAACCGATTGTTACCGCCGGCGTCCGCAAACCACAGACTATGTCAAAATTATCTAACTAGGTGTCAAATCTCGGAAACCATGCATTAACTGGATCAAGGAACATTCGCAGTTATTAGAACGAAATATATTATTGTTGTTACTAGATATAAGTTGTAAAAATATTTAAAATCTATTTATAGTAGTAGTATTTTAGATTAACCTTCAACGTTTTTCTTGGTGAATGTACAGTGATAAATAAAGTACTTATATGGTAGATGCTGTGATAGTTAACTGTAGCACATACGAGTATAATTGGAACATATTATGTAAATGTATCATGCGTCAGACTGTCCTATTTATGAAGCATTTTGCGTTTATGTGCGCCATTTTGATTTTACAATAATATTGTGTATAATATTTAAATTCATATGCAAAATTAATTGAATATGTTTTATTTACATTATACATGTATGTATGTTATAAAATAAAATGATTATTTTTGTTAAATTTAAAAAATATATATTTTGCTAAATATTATTTGTATGAATGCTACAAAATAAAAAAAATACATAAAGAATGTTGTAAAATTTTTACTCTGCTTGAGAAAAAAATCTTGGCAGCGGTGGGATTCGAACCCACGCCTCCGAAGAGACTGGTGCCTTAAACCAGCGCCTTAGACCGCTCGGCCACGCTACCCATGATGGCAGTGCGCGAATAAGGACAACCGGTTCCCGAGATAATAACGTTACGTCATAGCGTATGGGTATTTTTAGCTCAATATGTGACATACGGTTGTATTGTAATAATTTATTTTTATCGTAAGGTATTTGGAGTATTGACGCTGTGTTTGAAAATTTAATATTAATAGCTCTACAGATTTAGTAAACAAGTTTGCATTGATACCATATGTCTGGTTATTGTTGTCTGAAAACAGTAAAATACTTATTTGTATGTAAATATTAAATGTATTAATAGATTTATGTAAATAACAATATTGCACTAGTTACTTTGTAGAGTCAGTATTCCTAACTCTCAATATATGCCTATAAATAATCATCAAACTGAAATGTATATAGACAAAGTAGTGCTATTTTATTATATGTTACATTAAATAAATAATTACAAGTACGAAATACTATATACTACTAAAGTAATGTACTAAATACATATAATATTATTACTTACATGCCCCTCGTGCAGTCTTAAGAGCCACGTAGAGTCAATAATGTATTTTAAATCAATAAAATATGTTAGCAACATACGCCAACTATTGAACAACTCATACTGAAAGGTATTGAAATCGTAGATTTACGAACATATGTTTAATTGTTTAACTGTACTTGCAATGTCAACAGTGGGTCTGTTTCAGGCTGAAAAACCACCGATTGACGTGGCATCCGCGGCGCGTATTGTTACAGTTGGCAGTTGTTTGTATGCACCTACGTTGTATCACTGGTACGTTCTATGATATACTACTAGATTCTGCTCGTAGCTTTGCATGCAGTACAACATAATTTTGTTGCCTATTTCTAACAAATTTTATTAAAACAAAAATCAACGTACAGCGCATGTCGTAGTAGGTTCGCACGTTTTGCATTTTTTTTTATACAGCTGTAGCGCCGCTCAAGTTCAAGCTGCTCTGTTTTTTTAGATTACCATTTTTACAGTACAATACAAATTGGTGAAAATTCTCTAAAATATAACAAGGCCATCCGGTTCTAGCAGCATGAAATGTAGTTATATTTTTGTTTATTAATGCAGTATGTTGTATTTTCGCTAGTATATTTGCTTTAATTACACATTAATATTTTAGTTATGTTCGATAATTATACTTATCGATATGTTCGATAATTATACTTATCGAACATAGCTATCTATACTTCATAGATACGTGGTCATGGAATCCGGATGGTCTAGTTCGTCTAAACAAAGTTATAATCAGGATGCTTTTATAATAAGATGATATTCGAGATCTCTTGATAGAATGGTTGATTTTGATTTAATTTTTAAATTTTTAATTTGATTGCACGATATTAACCTTACATATTAACATTAAAAAATGTAAAT
>DWNR01003473.1:0-11765 GCA_018250455.1 Polygonus leo | reverse complement strand
TGACCTAAACATATAAATAAACAAACGGGGTGAGCTAAATAAAACCGTTTAAAAAAATGGATATATTACCAAGAAAATCTTATTCCAATAAGACCTAACTGTTCCTTGTGACTTATTTAAACTTTAGTGATATCAAATAGCAAGACATCAAGCATCATGGTTTCAGGTTATCAGAATACAAAGTAATATATTTAATTTGATGTGCGCAGCTAATTTATGGACTGGCAATATCATAGGATACTTTTTATCCCAGATAACTACACAGTTCTTATAGGAATCTTTAGCTCTCATTATTAACCTATACTTAGTCAAATTTAGTACTAGCAGAACAATGTCTGCCAGTCCACTAGTCCTTAAAAAATATAGTTTTCTGTCACATATGTAACACATATGACACATACATATGTAATTCAGCCATACATTCTTAACATCAAACGAGGTATGAATCAAAGTATTACATCATTTGTTTCTCAGTAAGTTATGATAAACAATAGGTACACTGTACTTCAAAAAAATACTGAGTTACAATGGCAAATCTTGTAAGTTCAGTATTTTAGCCGTTGACCACATTTTAAAGAATGTTACAATACAATGTGTTTTTAAAAATGTTTTAAATTTTGTCTACTAACCTATTGTATAAAAGACTTGGTCAGTTTCAACCAAGTCTGAGTTGGCAAGTCCAACTGAATGCATGAAGAGTTTGATATCACTGGAAGATATATTTAACTAGCACCTTAGGATTTCATTGGTGTGACACTTTAGGCATGGAACAGAAAAAGTAGAAAGTGCATATGTTGTAGAAAGTAGTAGAAGTGTTAGTAACATACCTGGTTAGTACCATCATCGCTGTCAATGTCGTTATCCACATTATCATTTATATTGTTATTGTTTGCTGGGTTCACCGAAATGTTGATTTCTTGAGGCGGTTGACTGTGTTCTGAGAGATTTGATTCATTTGATTCACTATTACTTATCCCAGTGCTGGGTGCTTGTGTACCCCTTTCTAGGTAGAAGTAAGTTTGAGAAGCGACATTAGTAGTGACGTGAGCTACAGAACTTTGTGGTCTTTGTACATTCTCTCCATGTGTGCCTGGCGGGGGACGGGGCAGCCAAGTTGGGAGGGACAGCCGTGCATTGTTGCCCTGGAAACAGATTTAATTAAACTGATACTGTTTTTTGCCAGGATATGATTACTATCATATTATGTTACACAAAAAAATGGCAGATTTTTCTAAATTCATACAGATTAAACTTAGACATACAAAAATCTTTAAAAAAAATACACTTTGTGACGACTTCAGTTATTCAGTTATTACACTTATTCAGACAATATTCAGTTACACAAATTCAGACAGCACATTATGCACAATCACTTGACAGTAGAATCAGTGTCACCATGAACATTACAAAGCATAAAAAATGTATGTGAATTACAGAATAATCAATACAAAAGTGATACAAAATTAGTAGTTTGTTACACAATTATTTCGATAAAAAATATAAGTACCATTCGCGCATTTTCCACTAGAGGCCGGATTTCCCTGAAAACGTTGTTCAAACGGTCTCCTAAGCCCAAATTGGTTCTATTTCCACCTAGGGTTCTAGGAACGGACTCCACTCTGCTCAGTGGATTATGAGGCGCACTTTCACTAGGAGAGTCATCCTCGATATCTAAATTGACTTGATTCGACTGAGCCATGGCCGAATACGATGAAACTGAATGTAATTATCAAGGAATCAGCACTATCATTTCCAAAATATTGTGACTACGGCACGAAGGTCAACGCAAAACTCCATCTGTCAAATGTCAAATAAAACGAGTCAACAAAAGTGACATATGCAATTGTCAAAATTTGATCAATATTGCATTCTTTGGATTCCATCTATGGTCTATGACGACTATGGTCTACGTATACAGAAAGGGTAGAGGGAAAATAGGTATAATTGGCCTCCTTCTGTAACTTAATAGATCACCGTAAAACTGACTATAATAAGATTTTCTACGATAAGCATCACCTATTTTTTCTTATTTCCTAATTAAGTCACAATTAAAAACAGCGAGAAAATTGACTTTACATTGTAACGGTCCATAAACAAGTGCATTTTTTGTGGCTGCTTAACAAAACTATGAGTGTGGACGATTATTTCAAATAATTTCAATTAAAAATTGTTCGGTCTACTTTCTTCTTACCTTCTTCTTCTTTCTACTTTGCAAAGGCTTACGTTTTAAGAGATTTATTAGAATCATAAACTAATTTTATTAATTTTTCTGTATCGTATTTTTTAAAACGGAACATTGATTGTTCTTTTATATAATGAGCAAACAGTAGTAGTCATATTATTTCATTATCAACCCCAATTCAATTAAAGCCTAAAAGGTACTTAGGAAAAAGATGTACGACTCGTACTTAAATGTTTCAAGCTATTACATTTCCTACTGAAATACTAGAACGTCTTAATTGTCTCGGTCTGGTGCAGTCGAAATGTGCAAATTCCACTTCTATTACTCTATGCATTTCTAAGTAAAGATAATACCTGTACATGGCAATTTATGTTTTTTCTGTTAATATGAATTTAAGAAGCTTCCTAAGCTTTTGAATTATGTTTTATCTTTGTGGTTATGAATTCGACCTCTTACGCAGACAGTCTGGATTCAAAATTCATGCACCTGTAATTTTTCAAATAATGTATCGTCGCCAATATGCGTAAAAATATCCCAAAGGTATGTGAAGTCTACCAGTTCATATTTGGTCGGTATACTATGACCCTTCTGATTGTGAGAGGAAGTCCAGCAGTGAGGCAATGATGGATTGTAATGATGATGCAAATTATTATGCATTATCTTTTTGTCCTTAGTGTTCATTTTATCAGTTTTTAAATTTCACGTACCTATAAAAATAATTCAAACAATTCAATTATAGTATAGTAGAATATTGGGTGAATTATTAAATAAATTAATTAATATTTCTTTATATGTAAACGTTAATAACTCTTTGGCTTGATTACCTTATATCGGCATGCCTCCCAATTACCAGTTACTTACAGTTCGTGCTTCCGTTACACGTGCCGTTAATTATTATAGAATCTCCTAAAGTGGATTGTGACCTAGATAGCTACTCACATACACCTATACGTGTACATATTTCAACGCGCTATGGAGCTTGCCGATCACTTAGAAAATAAAATTTGGCTCAAAAAATGGTAGGAGTAGTTTTTACAGTGTTTTTAGGGATCCGCTAGGCAGGCGTTGTTCTGCCAGTAACGTTAAATTTCTTTAAATTTTAAACTATATTATCTCTCAAGGTGGACGTACACATACGTACAAAATTTCGATTTAGTATTTTCGCAGTTTATTCCGAACTTACATCGTATCACGACATTTCTATTCGTAAGAAAATACACTCTCAAAAATGTATGTAAATGAATTGCAACGCCATTGAGTTTTTAATTTAATATTTCAGCTTACCACGCTCTGTTGAGACAGTCGGTTCGGAACCCTTTCTACCTGCATTTGAGCTATTATTTATTTTAACCTAAGTGTTTTTTTTCTGAAGAGGTTCATGTCCAAACACTCCGGTAAAATATCAAGAGTTAATTCATTCCATACGTATAAATTAAATCATTAGTAATCCATCACTTGTCAAGTTGTATGGATGGGAGACGTCTGTCGGTACATATATGTATAGTTATCTGGGGGTCCAAATCAAAATTAAACAAGCAATTACCTCAGGCCTGAAGGGTGGTAGTACATTTGTGGTCGACATCAACCATCATCTGTGTACCTGTACCTCTTAGATAAGAGAGGCAGTGACCATTTACCATTAGTTGATCTACATGTATTACTTCTATAATATGAATAACAAAAATCTGCTTTCATACAAAATACTGCACATTTTTTTAAGTCGCTTCAGTATGACAGTCATTTGAATTGTAGAACTAGATATTTAATGGTCGGGTGTTTTTATTTTTTACAACATAAATTCATCTGTGTCAGTTTTATGGGGTAAAAGAAAACTAGTTTGAATTAATAATTTAATTTCGTTTAAATAATAGTCAATAGACCTTGATTAGCTTCTAGCCATTGATACGCTGAGCAAAAATTACCTACAATCATCGACAAAGTTTATCTTTAACGACAATAATTACGACACAATTTTGTAGGCCTACATAGACACGCTGTAGACGAATAAATTCAGTCTTTATTCTGGCTTTGCGCCTCGATACCACGTCTGAGGTCACATAGCGCGTCTCCATTCGATACGATCACTGTCAACCCTAAACAAATTCACGAATACACCAATGTCGTTTGTGCTTATACAAAAACAAATATACACTATGCTTTGGACATTCAATGAACGGTTGATTTTTAAATTTTAGCACGCTCTTGGCACTAATTGTATCATGTTTGTCACTCACTCATCCGTGTCAGCTTTAAGATCTAAGACGCCTTGAGCGTAGAGATCTCGTACTGCCTCTAAGAGACGGCGTTCAGCCCTCGGCTCCCCCAAAGCTACGTCGACGCTCCCAGCACACAGAAGAAGAGCCCGCAATGCTGCTCTTGGCCAGTCTCCTTGTAAGCTTCGTCGGGCCAGTCTCCCTGAATTGGCTGCACCAAATCTAGTGCATTCATATTCCAAGCGTTCTCCGTATCTCGTAATCAATGCTTCACCAGATTCCCTCCTTAATTCTGGAGATAGTGACGACAATACTAGCAGAGCAACATCGTCCATTGGCCTTCCCAACGACACCATTTGCCAATCCAGCGCCATACAATCACTGATTCCGTCCCTTTCTCTGAACAAAAGATTACCGCTCCAAAAATCGGCGTGAGCAAGAGGCGCTGGTTCTGCTGGTCGCAACAAGGTTCCAAGGAGAGCAGGCGCTCGAGAGCACAGAGCTGACACAGCGGCTGCTTCAGCAACGCAATCTGGCCGGCCCCGAAGAAAAGCTTCAAGTTGCGGTAAGCCACGTCGCACGAGACGTAGATAGCCCGCAGCGGCTCTCTCGCACGGGAACAGAAAATCGAATTTCTGATCTAAAGGGCCTTCGCGCTCTCGCAAAGCAAGGGACAACGCGTGAAGACGTGCCGCTGCAATAAGTGCCGCTTTTGCTCGATCCAGAGTAAGACCCTCTGCGAAGTCCACCGCCACGTAACCGTGCGCCGTCACGTCTTCCAAAACGAGCTCACTATCTCCACCGATTTCATCTGAAAAAATATACATAGATTTAGGTAAATATACAGTTACGAGTAAATTTTGTATAACTGTAGAAGAAAGGCCGAGACGAAACCCTCACTACATCTTTTACCATCGCGACCATCTCAATCTTCAGGTACTTAATTACATGGTTGACCGAAGGTAGGATTTCCATCCTATCTGAAGTTGATTATAGATGTCCAAGGGCAGCTGTGACCACTGACCATTAGCTGAACTACAGACTCGTTTTCAACTTCTGTACTGTTAAAAGTGGTAGACCTCGTTTAGTTCGACCGGAGAGGTACCACCGTCACCCTCACAATCCTCCGTAAAGTAATTCTCGCATTTCACTTTGGATATATGCAAACGAGGCAAATATATAAATATATTAGTCTTCAGGGGTAATAAGGCATTCAACCTCAGTACAATTAAATTGTACTAGGGGACGATCACTAATGTTTACGGGCAGCAGTGACCACTTACTAGGTGGACTGTATTCTCGTTTGCTACCTTTATACGATAAGAAATAAAATGAAAAATAAAATATTTGTGTCGTCTGAATCGTTTCGTAGGTAAATTTTTGAAATATTTTTCCGGGGCGTGCTACAGAGGCAGCTGTTTAAGCCTTTGAATGCGACATATTTTCTCTATTTTTTCACCGCAACACGACTGCAGCGCAGCGGCTTTGTTGACTCAGATCTATTCAACGTTTTAATTGCGATGACTAAGTCATGAAAGACTTTAAAATAGGATGTCCCAAAAAGATTTTCGTTTTGTTTTATGAATTGTTTTGTTTATACCATTACCTTTTTAATAATCAGAACAGTGTTTATTATTTAGTAGATGTTGATAAACAATTGTTAAATTCGACTTATCATTATTACTTGAAACTATTATAAATAATAAAATCGTTTCATATATGTAGTGAATTTAATATATTAGTGTAGGCATTACTTAGAATTATGTTATTGGCAATGTCTATATATCTCCACATAGTTTTGTACGTGGCAATATTAACATTTATTTTCGTTTATGGTATTTATATTCGTACTGCCAGGATGTTTATACGTTAGAATTTATTAATTTATTCCATAAAAGATAAAAAATCTTGATTCAACTGAATCTATCTAGAAATATCTTTCCTTAATTCCTTATGATTGCAAAAATAGAGGACGAATTTACTTGAATTTCTGTTAATAAAGTTAAGTCAACAATATATTGCAGCTAAATTAAAGTGCTTTCCAGAACGGCAAGAGTAGTAATTTGGAAACATTAATTAATAATTGTATGTAAAATAATTAGCTTTTATACCACGATTTAACTCTCATGTATCTATGGATTTATCTCGTAGCAATCGCATTTTTCAGTAAAAAAAATAACCTCAATTCAGCTATCAACCTACTTACTACTTTCATCCAAATTTAGCATTACAGGTCAAGTACTTTCGAGATTTTTCGTGTTTAATCAATGAGTGGGTCAGGGAGTGGACCTTTTACCTTTACGTATATAGTTTCATCCCGGTTAACTTTATCTATCTATTTGTTTACTTACTAGCTACAACATTATTCTAGGTTTTAAGTTTTAATGTTAATTATGTGCCTAAGCACAAGTATGATACTAAAATAATTGTATATGTTTTCAATCAAGAATGATAGCCGTGTATGACTAATTGTTCATTTTATTATGTTTTTATGTATATTTTTATAAAGCTCGCGTAAATGAAGCTGCTTTAGGATGTTAATACGCGTTCGTCTAGAGACATCCTATATTTATCTCACAGGAATCTTCAATGCAATAACCTTGAAGGCAGACTGAAATAATTTTAAAGAGACTGGATGACATTAACATAAATACCTATTCCATTGATAACATGAAGATAAACTCTAAGTACTTTAAGATCATTGAAAAGGCTATTTTAGAATACATTCTTTTGTACGCTTTATACATATACATTTTATAATGAATGCTGTTTACGTAATTTTTATTCACCGCTTCATGTTTTAACATGAAAATTGCTCAATATAATAAACAAACACGGCTGAATTGTAAGTTATGTTTTGACGTCGATGTTAGTGGTAATTTAGCTTCGTAAAACTCTTATAAATATGCTTTATATTAATCATTTCTTTATAAAAATGATATCTGTATACAAACTTGCAACAGCATACAGTGTACACTGTAGTAGGAATATATTTTTATGCGGCTTATTATAGGTACATAATAATTTTAAGCCCACGTAACTAAAATAGGTGTATAAAAATAATGTATTCAAAAAAATTGAGTTTATGATGTGTGTCACCTGTGAATTATCATCTTGTAAAGTAATTCTATGAAGCTTATGAAATCATAATTAAATATAAGATAATTGCTCTCACCTGGCAACTTGGCCTTCACGCATTTTGGGATAGCTAAGCCGTTTCCTTTTCCCAGACATTCTTCTGCCAGTTTATTTAGCACTGGCGCCAATTCTGTGTAAAACAGTATTTCTCTAGTGTCGAACTGCGCCTCGGCCACGAAGAGTCGGCCGAAGGGGTCCTTGGGTGGTAGCTTGACAACTAGAGGGAGGGCACAGCGCTCACCATCTTCTTCGTACCTGACTGTGACAGACAGGACCCGGCTTAGGGCTCCTGCGACTCCGCTGCGGGATTCCACCCGAACCTGCCGTGAGGATAAAATTCATTTAATTCAACAAATTGGGGATTCATTCCCTAATTTGTTGAATGGAAATGAAACGATGAGTCCCGTAGGCATTGTTAATTACACATAATTATGAGATGGCGTTGTAGTCTAGTAACCAAGATTTTAGTCTCTCACACGGCAAATCCATGACTGAAACCACAGACAGGGAAATCTCTATTATTTTTAAGTTATTAAATAGAAATTAACGATCAATTACGTGACAGAGATGGCGAATATCGTGATAAATCAATAAACTACGCATCAGGTTTCTCTTAAAAATCTCAAAATTCTATTATATATTCTGTCTACCCACCCGCTTTTAGTTGGCACGATGTACAATGAACTAAATGTATTAGGGTGCCTTCTCGTTCTGAAAGGAGTCCCACTGAGAAGCAGCTGGTGCACAGTAACGATGGACAGGCACCTTATATGTGGGACAGACCAAACGATGTGGCGTTGCATATATTAGTAATGTAGCATTTTTCTCATATTAAAATAACGAACCTTTATGGTAGTTTTTATATGATAGTTAAGTATTTATCTATTTATAGATTTTTTTTAAAACATGAAATAACGTAGTTTTATAATAAAAGTGAAAGCAAATTAGTTAATATAATGAAATCAGTCCACAAAGAGCTGAAAAATATGAATTTTTAAATAAAATTGAAATGGTTCATTAATTTCATTCAGATGTACCTCCTGGGGGTTGACCACGCCCGCGTCAGTCAGGAGCTCCTTAGCCCACTCTTCAGTGAGAGCGAGGTCCGAGTCCACCTCAGGCCCTTGCTCGCAATCCGACTCCTCGCTGCTGCTGCAACTGGGGGCTTCCGAGACCGCCGCACTATCCGGGCCCCCCGCCTGCATCGTGTACCGTTCCGACCGCAACCGCCACTCGATTAAACCCGGCACATTATCACAAAAACGAGTACGAGATTTAAAAATGGAAAACTGCAGTCATTTTAGCGTCGTTTTAGCGTATTAGCAGAACAATATGTGTTAAGTGGTGTGAGATGCCGTCGAGCAATTGTGCCGCGCATGCGCGCTCGCCTCTCAATTATTCATCGGACGGAGCTCCCGTGACGTGTCAGCAGCGCTCAATGCTAGCCGCGGTATGCGTGGCGTAGCTATTGGGGTGCGCTATTAAACCTATTTCTTCCTTAGACGCTACGTGGACTATAGCTAGTCGCTAGCTCGCTACGCTGTCTATTCAAGCTTCGCACGCCCTTTGTAAGCCGCGTTTCTATTACGTAGCAACTATTTTTACTGAAAATGAAAATGCATGTTACTTTCAGTCCGCTTTCTCTATTCTTCAAAACCGTGGAAAAGTCTAGATAAGCTCGAGGCAGCAAAAATGTATTCCAAATATTTTTAAATACATTTTTTAGTTACATCAAAGCTTATAGCTCTAGTAAAGAAAGTTATAAAAATTATAATTTATACAATGACTGACTAATTACCATCTCCTACGAGACTGAGGTTAAATAAATAATTATGCCTAATTACTATCCAGACGATAGTGAGGTAATATTACCGACGCTCTACGCAATCATAATCAAGACGATCTTCATTGGCAAAGTGGGAACATTTCTAGGTACGTTATTATGTTATTTAATGAAAGAGGATGACACATAATCCTAATACAAAATGCCATGTACCAGTGGAGAATAATTAACTCAAATTCTATCTAAGATTAATGACGTTTTAGTTTCTATTGATTTTACATTTTAAGTAGATAGAACTAGATAGTGAAAGAAGCTAGGCAAGTATGTTAGAATGCCATTTAGCACTCGATACTCTCTGCCTACCCCGTTGGGGATTTGGCGTGAAGATGTGCGTGTGCGTGTGCGTGTGTGTGTGTGTGTGTGCGTAAGTAGATAGAACTTCCTACAGTAATATTATTTGTGACTATGATTAATTGGCTAGGTTATTACTAACTTATTTGGGGAACGATGTTTATCACAATTCTAATGCGGCAATGTTTTACATTGTGTGGAGTTCGATTTTGGAAAAACCGCCACCCTGCCCACGCATATTTAAAATGGCTTTAAAGTCTGGCGGTCTACGTTTTATCTTATCAGTGATCAGAATACTTAGTTACTTATTCACATGTTTTAAATCCTATTGCGTTTTATTTACTAAATTACCTACTTACCTAAGTCGTCCGAGATACCTGGTAGTTTTAAATACATTTTATTGTTCTGAAAATTACATAGGTATTACGCTGGAGACATAAACAAACAGTGGGCATGTAACCACTATAATTACTTCCTGTTTATTCCATACAGTAGCAGAGGAATACTTATATTGTAAGGGGGTAAATATATGTATACCTACTAAATGTATTAACTGCTTATTTCGAATTCCCTACGTAAATATTCTAATAAAGGCACGGATGTATTTGAGTCATACTCGTATATTATTATATTCTATGATTTTAGGTCTAGTAGATACCTAGTAGTAGGTAGAACTGGAAGACTAATGGCATTGTTTAATTAAAAGAAGTTTGAAAAACATTATTGGTATGTAAAAAAGTACTTGGATATATATAATTTTTTAGAATTCTCTAATAATGTATTACTTGTTTAGTAACTGTTTGAATTTTTTGGTGAATTTTCTTTTTTATTTTATAGAGGATTAGACTTGTCGCAGTCCACGGCCAAGTGCGAGTCTGACTCGCACACGAAGCATTCTGTAGTCTGCAGGTGGCGTTGTGGCCCATTGGAATGTAGTTTTATTAAAGAGTTCTAGTAAAAGAGCGGAAAATTCCGGTATCTTGTACAGTAACGTTTTTTTATTTTAATTCTCAGTATTTGTTATTATAGCAGCATAAATTATGCACATTCATTCGTTTATAAGATATAGCCTATGACAAAGGAGCGAGCGGATAGCAATGCTTAGAAGAGGTTTAAGAGAGTCCTGTTTGCACCCTTCGGGGACGGAACCCTAATAAGGTTCATGGTTTATAAACATAACAAAACATCCCACTTTTATTGTACTATTGTATTGTATTGTGCATAATTTTGGTGCTTATACGATGTGCCTTGAATTAGCTAAGACATCAATTTGATATCATTAATTTGTTTTTTTTTTTTATTAGTATGGTTTAAAGTTAATGTGTGTACACACAAGAGTGAAAATATAAAATGATAACACCATAAACTATTAGTAGTCTGTGGACATGGGGCTCAACGCGTTGAATTATGTTATTGTGTATATCTGTGATTATCAGTAATCTGTGACTTCGATGTTTGAGACTGTCAATGTCAAATCATCAAATTCAAATCCAATAAAAATAAATATTAGAGAAAATATAAAACCGGTAGTAAAATGGGTAAGGAAAAGTCTAAAAAACGAAGAAGATCGTCTACATCATCAAGCAGTAGTTCTAGTTCGAGCTCTTCCGATTCCGAACGTGAGAAGAAGAAACTCCGTAAGCTGAAGAAGAAATTGAAGAAAGAGCAGAAGAAAACGGAGAAACTCTTGAAAAAGAAACTTAAGGAAGAAAAGAAAAAACTTAAAAAGAAACGGCATTCTGAAAAAGAGAGCGAGGATAAACTCGAGGATGCCCCGGCAGCTGACATCCCTATTGGTACGATATTTTGTTTAATTTAAATGAACTCTTTGTGCAGTTTACATTTAAATGGTACACGTTTTAACTGAGGGCAGCAACGCCGTCGCTTCATATGGAAGATGTACCCTTGTTTCGTACTAAGCGTTTCGCGTCCTCATTTCTTATCCGTTCGCCAAGGAGTGGAACGCATTGCCGGCATCTGTGTTCCCCAATAAATATAATCATGTGAATAGGCTTTTTCTAGGCAAACGTGTCTCCTTTTAGATCGTATTTTTGCTTCCCATCAGGCGTAATTATGGTCAAACGTTTGCCTATTTCAA
>DWNR01003472.1:0-11765 GCA_018250455.1 Polygonus leo | reverse complement strand
ATATTCCCCTCCTTTTCTAATGGGTTTCATCCTACTGCGATTTTAATTGGTTTTAAAAATTATCGACCCTGGTCTATATCGCGTCTGTCCGAATGAACGAACTAAGTACATGAATTCCTATTACTGGTTACATGATTTTTGCCACTTATTAAAACCACCAGACGAACCCTAAAGTTAGAAACCTACATATAATAATATTCCAACTGCACTTACGAAGCTTCACCAGAGCGTTCTTCTTTTGTCTACCCTCGAGGTACGCGAAGTTCACTTCCCAAGATTTGAGGTTTTGGTCGCTGATGCATCGCTTGTCGCCGCATTGGAACTGACCCTTGCCTAGAACTACTTCCTTCTCGACACGCCACCGCAGAGCTACCTTAGATTTTACAGTCAAACTTTATACATTTAATTGATCTTTTATTAGGTTCACTTGTATGTATGTTTGTATCATTTGTATGTAACCGACTCCTTTAGACAGATTTAATTTAAACTTTGTACACTCATCAAGGATCGGTGACAATAAAATAATTTCATGAGTTTATATCATTATCCTGATTAGGATTCTTGAAAATTATTTTAACAATTAATCGAACTAAAAATGAGAAATAAATATATTTCAAAAAACTAAACGTGGGTTGCTCGATATACGAAATATATGACACAGAGCGGCCTGCGATTTTTTCGCAATAATACTAGTATTATTTGTTCATTATTATTTTCTGTTTATATTTAGGATTATTTTTTACTTTTTAGTTTGATGTGCTTTAAAAGCGTGTTTTTTAGTTTTTTAACTATATTTATTTATGAAGTAAACATGTTTAATAAAAGGCTTAATTAATCATTCAAGCTATTGATTTATTTTTTCCTGTTTACCTACATTGTTTCTGCTTATCTACATTTTCGATTTTAAATGTCGTTTTGTTGTTGTCTTCATACCATGGTACTAAATACTTCGATATCTGGTACGTTACACGTCTAACATACAAAAGGTGTCCGGGTTCGATATCCGGTCATACATATATTCTAATAATGACTTTAAATCTGTTCTGCTGCTGCGCATTTGTGTAGGATCCATGACACAGAAGTAGTAGGGTAAGAGTCTAAAGGTGGTGTAATAAAACCTTTTAAACGTTTCATACAACAGATTCATAGCAATAAAGCCTCTTATGTTGTATGTAAAAGTGGTATCGTGGCACTACGTAACCTTATAGTGTAAGGGTAGCAAACCAGCTTGCAGTCCAATTGATAATGTGATAGAAGTGTTCACTGCCGCTCATGGAATTTGGAATCAACCTCTGTTCAGGGGTACGACTCCGGCCGAACTGAGTTGTATATTGTTTTGGGCAATATGTTTTGTCCTTAGGTATATATAGCAAGGTTAAATCAGACAATACCTACTAAATAAACTCCATGACATCCATTAGTAAGTTGTGCAGGTCTGGTAAATCCCTTGTTCAATGTGGTTATAAAATACTTTTTATGAAGGGTTTTTTAAATTTTTGCAAACCTTTAAACATCTTTATACTTATTTGATTATATTTAATTAGATTACACTTACTGAAAATTTACGTTTCTGAGTATTTTTGTACATGTTAGTTATTCTTATTCTCGTTTGTGATGATTTTAATCTATTACGTAGGTATGTGAATCTATATGATGTTAAGTTCCAGTAAGATTAATCAGAGAATAACTATTATTTTTGTACATAGGATCAGGTCAGAAGTTGTAACTATTAAGTGGTAGCTCAATAAATATAAGTCGTACCTACAGATAAATTTGTTATCTTTACGTTGATATCCATAGATACTTATAGTGTATGCATACGCAGTTAAGCCTGCATAACGCAGACGCTGTTTAAAATACATCGGAATGTGTTCCCAAAGGTCGGAATACAGAATCAGTGTGGGGTAAAAAAAAACTGAGGCAGATGTTTGCTTCTGTATAAAGCGGTGAACGAACACAGCGTTATATTTAGCCTACCAAAAGGCAGTACGGCTATTGTTAAGCTCCCTGCAACATCTCACACAAAGGAAGGTCTATGAGGCAAAAAAATGTAATTCGAGTTTCATAGGGGACCGTTCCCCATCTCATCAAAGGCTAGGGGAGAGCATTAAGCACATAAATTATCTCCAACATTGCCTTTAGAAATAAAACGGTATCTCTATTTATAAATGTAAATTATTAATAGTTCCGTTTTCGCCGTTATGTAACTTTAAACCAAGTAGTATCCTGTTTTGATTCAACTATAATAATTATTATTATACCAAGCCTTATGACCATAAAAGAAAATATTAATGTGAAATTATGGACCACAAATTCTATTCAACTTTAAAACAAAGTGAAATAGAACTTACTTTGTTTTCTTTATATCTGCTTAGGTCGCAAATACAGTATTCTTTGAAGAGTTTGTCATAGTATTTTTTAGCCAATTGCTTCTCCCACGTGTCGGCAACTTCATCGTCATCCCAAAGAAATTTATGATTTTCTCGGATAACGTCAAGGTCTGTTCGGTCTCTGGACGTGTCCCGTTTGAGAGATCCAGTTGAGCCTTTGGTATTGAGACTATACACGTTAACTAAGTACTTATGCAATTCATACGGATTTAGATTACGCAACCTTGCAGACATCGCTAGCGTAACCTAGAACAAAGGGAAAATGACCTATTTAGTCAGTAATTTAAATAAAACATGATTTGCAACAAACAACTCTTTAATAAAATCGACAATTATTACATTTTTCCCCATAAAACAGATATAATTCATATTAAACGGTTCTTAATCTAATTGTCATGATGAGTTTATAACAAGGTGCATTTTTGATAAATAGTAAAAATTGCTGTTTCATAAAGGCATCAATAAATAATATGTTTACTTTGTGCATGAGTTAATATCTACTCTGAATATTAATGTCAGTCTTGTAGATTTTTGTGTATTTTCCATTTGGCTCAACCTTATTCCTTATTTCTATAAACAATTCATGCAACTAAGCTTCTTAAAATTTAAATTTAATAAATATATTAAAATGTAATTATTGTCTACTACTAATTATAAAAAATTGTCAATATTTTCTATATTATTGACAAATAGTATATGCAATTGAAAAGTGGCACATTATACAAATTTAAATAGCTTTGGTTTTTAGCCAATTTACTTATCTTTGGGATAAATTGAAGTATTAAAATAGTAATTTTCTTATAACAGGAGTACATACATAAATATAGATTTAAACTTTCATATACATACTTAATTACAAAAATACATTTAAGAACATTTAAGGGAAGTAAACCCATGTTTAAACATTTCAATATTAATAATATAATTATTTGTGATGATTTGTTCATAGTTAAAAAATTAACTATTATAAATAGACTTAATATAGACTAATTGTTCGACATGGCTAGAATAACCCTCGCTTCTGAGACCATTTAAGAGGAAATATGTGCCTCATGAACTGCTAGAGAAATACACTATCAGTTATCATAAAATTATTGACTATAAAATCCAATTTGGCTTGTCCAACACATACTTTCTAAATTTATAACTAATTTTTCTCTAAAATCTACAAAATTATTTGGTATTTGTGTAGTTATAAAATAGAATAGGCACATTAGACAATATTATTGCTTTGGTTACAACACAGTACAATAAGAATCACTTCATACACTTATCTAAAATTTGGCAAAGTTACACTTTACAACTGGTATTACAAACACCTTGTAGTAAAGGTAAATACAAAAATATAGTTATTAAAGCTTTCAAGTGAAGCAGGAACAATTATTAGCATTTGTGACATACACATCCAACAGAAGGCCTCAATGTTGTAATATTCCCTATCTAATGCAAACACTACAGTATAGCTATCGGAATCTTTGGACGTTTGACCTATATCCACAAGTTAATATATCACTTTTATCATATCTAAAAAAGGCAACTTTGGATTTAGATATGTAGTTCTTTATAGTAAGAGCACCTGTAAAAGGCATTTTCCTAATACACTAAATGTAACCCAAACATGCATTTAGAAATCGCATAAATAAAAACCTTAACTCAAAAGCAACTACAGCAGCACACTAAAGAGTGTCAAGACACTCACATAAACACACCATAATGACTAAATTATTAACTAGAAAATTATTTTTCAGTTTGATATATAATAATGAAAACTATTAACAATTATGACTAAATTTTTGGCAATAAGAGAATCAAAATCAATGCTAAATCTGTTAAGCATCACTAACAAAACAACTGCTCAATGAGTTTTAATGTATTCTAAAAAGCAGAAAATGTGGCAGTCGATTAACTAATTTTCCCATAATATATTAGTGAAATTTCACTATGGTTTATATAAAAAATATGATGTCTAGCCATGTGTTTTTTCATGTTTCTTCATATTATCGGATCGAGTAAAGGCTTTGTCACATACACCACAGTAATAGGACTTCTGCTTCGTGTGCACAGTCATGTGACGAGACAGTTCACTCTTGGTCACAAATTTTTTCTCACACACTGTACATGCATGCTTCCGCACATTGAGATGGAACTTCATGTGAATAGAAAGAGAGCTGGATTGTGAGAACGCCTTGTGACAAAGCTCACACACAAACGGTCTCTCTCCTGTGTGTTTACGTAAATGGTTCATGAAGCCCGTCTTAGTGTAGTCCTTCTGACATAGGTGACAAAAACTAGACTTTGAGTCTAACATCCCAGGAAAATGGCTATTCATGTGTTTTCTTAGTTCCCAATAGCTAGGGAATTTCTCTGAGCAAACATGACAAGGGTACTTTTTTTCTTCGGTGGGCTTGGCACTGCACTGATGAGAGGAAAGGGTTTGTTCACTGGGAAACACTTGGTTACATTGGCTACATAAATGACTAGCCTCTGAATCGGTTGATAATGTGACCTCCAAGTAGTTTTCAATTGACATAACGTTTCCATTAGAATTATCAGCATCATCATTCACTTGAGACAATTCTTTCTCTGAAAAATCTTTGGCGTCCATTTTTGATAAATAATCTCTGTAATCTAATAAATCTTTGGGTGAATTGTTATTGTCTGGTTCGACGAGATGCAACACGGGCGATTCGCTTCGCTCTCTGTCCGATGTCTTTTCGTTGTCTGAATGTTCAGCTTTCGAAGATACGTTATTGTCTGATTCCCAATCATTTTCGACGATTTCCACATCTGAATCTGAGTCCTCGGCGCTAGACGCCGAATTATTGACTAAATGAAATCCGATGTCATCAAATCGCAACACGTTCGAAGGTAGCTTAACCCCCACGATAGCCTGAATCGCCTGCCATGAAAGCTCCTGGGGGTTGTTCTGCATTCTATATCGCACTACTCTAACCTATAAACCAGTTTTCAGTGATTACTAGAAAGAAAAACACATAATTTAGCAAGTAACAATGTATAAAACTGTGTATTTACCTTTTACGCGCACGATATAACAAATTTTAACAATAAATAAGCAGATGACACCTTATTTCTACATCTAAAAATATTATGCTATACACTGCACTACACTGCTGTCTGTATATGGATGCGTCTTTGTCATTGAGTTTGAAATTGTATGGAATTGAAAACTTGGTTCGAAGTGAAGCTTAAGTAGCGCTTTAAGCGCTTTTGGCGCTTTTATAAGTTAATTGTTATTTAATTTACGAAAATCGTGTAAACATATAAACATCTTTGTTTATAATAATAATATTGTTGTTTGCATGTTCAGTAGGTTAATAACAATGTCATTAGCTATGTATAGCATTAAATACTGCTAACATTCTTTCTGATATTAATGACCATTGCTTAAAATTTAGATTTTGAGCTAGTTTTATGTTCTAAGATCCAGTAATATTATGCGGCGGATGATACAGTACATATACGTGTGATATGTAAATGATACCGTCTTTTGGCGTGGCGACGCTCCACTGCGCCGATACCGCGGCTTTCTTGCGGAACTAAGACGTGATAGAATGATGATTGATGTTATATATTAGTGTGATGGGTGAAGGATTCATCCATGATTTCTGTACGAACAAAATAGGAGACCCCCTACCAAAAGATAGCGCACATACAATGCTATATAGCTAGTAGCGTCGGCAATCAAAACTTATTTTATCAACGATCCTTACAGAATATATGTTAGTTCGACCGCTTGAATAACAAATACGAAAAGAAAAACAAGTTACTTACTAAACTACTTCACTTCGAAAAAAATATAATGTAGTAAACACCATCTAGTTTTTCATTTAACATTCCAACTTTCTACGCCATCCGTAGGTAACCGTTTTTATTGGAATATACCGTACGAGTCCTACCCCCACTAGACAGAATATTAATTTTACCATTTGTTGCATGAGTATAAAAAAATAGTGTCTTCCTATTACTGATGGACTGATGGACGGACGAACAGAGGGATGGACAACGAAAACTTTGTAATAGGGTCCTTTAATGATCGACATAATTTGGGCACGGAACCCTAAAAAGAGTACATACAAAATTTAAGCTTTATTAAATGAACAGTGGTAATGATAGGCCTGAGAAGACGTTGGTCTGTCTTTGTAAAAATCACACTAATAGCACTACCAGCCACATCAAAAATGTAATATCTCTTAAGTTCACTAAGTTATACATATGAGCAAAATTTTATAGATATCCACTCCGTTTAGATAGATAGATAGACACTCCGTTTTAAGACGTACAGTGCAGATAAATTAGTATCATTAGCCTTAATTCCAATAATTTACCCATAACTTAAGCGTCTGCACATTATATATGCACCTCTGCACATAGTAAAGATAATTTTCATGCTATTTTTACGAAGGGCGATTCAGGTTCAATAGAGTATATAAAACTGCAAAATAAGAATAAGTGGCCTGTATCGTAACAATTATAGATGGTTTTACGGGTATCCGTTTTCTTACTACACGAGGCCTGTTATACCTTGTTTCACCCTATGTGGTCTCACATGTTTCATCGACATTAACTGAAAATAATCGGACATAACAGACATGCTTAAAAATTTAAAAACATAATTTCCCACAGTTATAGTTAAAATCAATTATTTCACAGGACCGTCTTGGCTAGGTTTAGTCAACTCGCTAGATCTAGCTAAAAAGTGTTATTGAACTTTAATAATTCTTGTTTATCTGTCTGCATCTTGCAATTTTCTGATGTCTATTGAATTGAATTTTACTTGACAGCTTGACATGACAGTTTAATATCGACATCGACAGTGACAGTGATAGATTATTTTACGAGGGAAATTGGAAATAGTTAATAATTTTATTTTATTTATGATTAACAAAATATATAATATTATCAATATTATATTCCTCCCATTAAATTCAAATTTATCAAATAATAATAATATGCATGCAATCTAATTATATATAATAATTGTTTAAAGACAATTTATATGAGTATGGATTCATTACAAGCCATTGAAGATTTTGTTAGATCAAAGAGTAATTTTAATAATTTTTTGAACTGCTCGGAAGTTCCTGATATATGTAAATCAGAACCATGTATGATAGGAGTGGACGAAGCTGGACGTGGACCTGTTTTAGGTACGAATGCATTAAATTTCTGATTACCTGTTCGTCGTTATTTGCTACTTTTACTAGCCTTTTCCTCTAATTTTACTACAAGCGACTAAACAAGCATTGTAATATTATGTCAATAAATGCGAGCCTTAGATACTAGGCCTTTGGGCTACTCGACGGAAAATAATTGTTATTACACAAACACATAAAAGTGAATGTACCATTTGCTTCTGGGTCTGTTAAAAACAAGAGAATACTGAAACATTTCTAAAGGCCCAAGTGGTACACATTTTTTTCTTGTGGAACTGTAAAAACCACATTGTCAGAAACAGAGTGTTTCATGTTTATTGTTTGTGTTGTCATAGATAACTTGTGTGAAAATAAAATTCAGTGGATTAGTGACAAATAGTGAACAAAATTAAGTATGTTTTATTATGTTTTTCAGGTCCCATGGTGTATGGTGTGGCATATTGTCCATTGACTCAAACCGAGGTACTTAAAACACTGGGATGTGCAGATTCAAAAGCATTAACAGAAGAAAAACGTGATGAAATATTAAAAAAGATGCTCAGTGAAGAGGAGGCTTTGAATAATGTTGGATGGGCTGCAGAAGTCATATCTCCCAATTATATTTCAAATTCCATGTACAAGCGAGCTAAACATTCTTTAAATGAGGTATTTAAGTTTTTGTTTTAGAATTTGGTTACTATTCAAATAACAATATACTAATAAATATATGTTGATAATATCCAGATCAAACTATGTAATATAAAACAATTTGGTTCAGCTCACACGTCACATCTTACTTTATCTTATAAAGTTAACATATAGGCATGCAGTTCTGATAGATGGTGGTCACTGACACCTATTGGCAATTATAAACAACACCAAATACAATTGAACCGTTGACCACACATGCATAGCTACCCCTGAGGGCTAAGATGTAAGTTTAGCCGTCAATTACACCTTCAAAACTGAAATAAGGATTGCTTTACAGAAGCTTATGAGGGTGGTGACGGTACCTCTCAATTGTACTTAGTTCAATTTTGTTAATGACATACATTATATTTGTAATCACAATATATTTTTGTCATAATATACATATGTTTGTATCTAACTTTCAGGTATCAATGAATTCGGCTATAGGTTTAATTAAGAAAGTAGCAGAAATGGGTGCTAACATAAAGGAGGTGTATGTGGACACCGTTGGACCTCCAGAAAAGTACCAGGCCAAGCTTAGTGAAATATTTCCAGATTATAAAATTACTGTGAGTATACCCTTGCACTCATATATTCAGGCGAAGTATGGCATCTATAAACAAAGAAAATTTTCATAGTGCATTAGTTTTCATAAAATTATTCATGTGTATACTCACATGTAACCAACTCAGTGAGGAATAAACCCCAATGGATTCTAAAGCCTTTAAAAAATAAGGGTTGATGGTAGATGGGAGAACATTTAGGGTTGTATGTATTTTTTAATGCCACATTATAAAAAAATAAAAACAAAAAATTTTGTCCAAAAAATAAGAAACAATTTTTTGAGGTGGACCAACTTTATCACTTAGGGGTATGAAAAAAAATAACAACTTATTCTCAGACCTACAAAGTGTACATATAAAATTTCATCAAAATTGGTTAAGCTGTTTCGGAGGAGTATGGCAACTAATAATGTGACACAATTTTTTTATGATTTCAGGTTGCAAAAAAGGCTGATTCCATCTATCCTATTGTCTCTGCTGCGAGTATTGTGGCTAAAGTGACAAGAGATCATGCACTTAAAGTGTGGCAGTTCCATGAAGGCTTAGATTTGGATTATACACAGTTTGGCAGTGGTTATCCTGGAGGTAGGATTTAATTTATGGAACCTTACCATACTAGAGATAATTAATTGAGCGTGTATGATGTTTCAACTATGCAGCCAGTAATGGCGTAAGCCTTAGGGTGCTCTCCCACAATGTTAAGGTTTCTCTGACGGCGAACGCCGTGTTCATGAATTTGATACCTATTTAATCTCACGTTTATGAATAGAGATTAAAAAATTTCAAAGATTTCAATCTCTCTTTACATTCAGTATGTCTATTCAGTCCATTGCGAAACATCATCAATTTCTTTTTACCCTTAGTTATTGAAGGTATTTTCTTTTTCGTTTACGTTTACGAATTGATTTTCGTTTAGGTAGCTAAGTGGCGGTGTGAGTACTAACAGTTGCTTGGAGCATTCATTATTTTAAAGCCTATGGAAGATTTGTCGTCTCCAAAAGCTTAAGGACTTGAGGACTTAAGTTTGCTGGTGATCTTTGGTTCGTTAATAACTCGAATGTTGTTGCTGCGAGACACATGCAAAACACCTAGTTACTGCGAGGTTAATGTTATTTCTCGATGATTCTGAACTTCAAAATAGATAGTTGAATACGGCGATTATAGAATATATAAAGAAAATTTTACTCTTTGTCATGCAGACAAATATTCATTTTGTTTTTCATTTTTTGTTTTTTATTTATCAAATAATGACCATTACACACAAAATATGTACACACTGGCACGGAAGCGAGAAAGTTGGCGGTGTGGGGACGTGGGGCATTAATGAGACGGACGGACGACAGAGCTTTGTGTGTTAAAACACTATTAAAAACTATTAGGTATTAATATTACATATATTAGTGGACTAATAATATCGGAGGTCAATTTATCTCAATAAAACAGATAATTAAGAGGGTATCCTCTAAACTAGAAGCCCTACTCTATTCTAAAATTAATATTGAAGTCGGATCATAGAAATGTATCATAGATATCTCTTTGTCGTCATCATATAATATAGGTACAATCAAATTTAGTGTATCAGTTATGGATAGATGTGGTTGCAGGTTGGTATGTAGCGAACATCTTAATTCCCTGAGGATTAGCAATGCACCTGTGCTCGACCTCGACCTGTCGATTTTGTCAGATATTTTGTCGAATGTTATAAATATATTTGTCCTATCTATTTTTGTTGGACAAATACATACCAGTCGTAAAAGAATTCGTAGAGAAAAAGAGTCGTAAACTTGGCGATAAGATAGGTGGACCTTAAAAAAAGCAATAAAATCACTCTTAATTGTGTATATTATGTTTTCTTTCAGATCCATTGACGAAAAAATTCATTCGGGAGCAGATTGACAATGTTTTCGGATATCCTCTGCTTGTGAGGTTCAGTTGGTCGACAGCAGAACTTATGTTGCAAGAGAAAGCAGCCACGTGTACCTTTGAAGAAATTGAAGAACCCGGCTCAACGAAAAAATCTGCTGGCACCAAGTCAATCAGCACTTTCTTTTCCCCAAAGAATGAGGGTGATGTTAAAGTTAAAAGGAAAAGACATAAATTCTTCGAAGAAAGGTGTTTGACTATGGATAACGTATTTGAATAATGTTAATTCGTATGTATATTGAAGGAATTATATAAATTTGTATACTAATTGAATGTGTAGTTTTCTTTATTTCAATACAAAATTTCGCCGCGTTGTATTTTTTGTGGCAACTTATGTAACATTTTAATCGTTCAGTATTATGCCACAGGAATCAGTTATGGAATGAATTTTAAATGGTCTAACTAAAATATTGAATTAAATGGTTTAATCGTGCACGCATTATGCACACTGCTCATTAAGTTAATGTTATATAGCTAGTATTATTTGGTCAGTTTAATAAATTAACATAATGTAATAATTTTAAATGAATTTTAGCATAAATTGAAAATTTATAAAACTATATAAAATATATCTCTTTATCTAAATAAATAAAAACGCATCACCGAAATGTTAGTACGCGCATAATTTCCAAACGACTGCATCGAATTGGATAAATCTTTCTTTTATGTGTTCGTTATTGTCAGGAGGTTTGTATAAAAAAATGTATAGTATAATAGCAAATATTTTAAAATTTCCGAAAAGTGAGTGTGCGAATGAGACAGAAGACTGAGACGTCTTCAATATCTTAACAAAACTGACAAAAAATATTGACAGAATGCATAGATGTATAGACCCCGATTTTATAAATTTTATGGTAGAACGTCTGCTGAATCAGCTAGTTATATATAAAAGTAAAGTCTATACTATACTTTTAAATATAACTAGCTGATTCAGCAGACGTTAAAAGGTATGTATGTGTGCCGTAAAACTGCCGGGAGTTTTTTTCCGCCGGCTTTTTTCTTCCGGTCTACCCTAGCCTAACAGGGGCGCTCAAAGCCGATGAATG
>DWNR01003471.1:0-11765 GCA_018250455.1 Polygonus leo | reverse complement strand
AATCTTCCGATTTGTTTTTTTAGTTCTTTTTCACAATTACCTCTTACTTACTCTGGCACATTGCTAATATAATTAAGCTCAAATCTTGCCACCGATTCGTAAAAGACCTCGACGTCTCTATCCGACTTTAGTTTTCGTGTTCTGCGAATGTTTGAGTAATAGATAATAATTTCGTTCGTGGCTCAGTTGTGAAACGTTCGTGAAATGTACTGAGTAATTTAACAAATTGTTCCCTTTTTGTTAGAACGTGTTGGTACGGTATTGTTTTATTGTGTGTTAAGAGAATTTGTTATTGTTTCAGGTATGATTGAGACGTGGCCTCCGGGAGTGGGAAAAATTAATTGGTGTACAAGTTGGAGTCATATAATCGGATAAGTAAAAGTAGTTAAGGTTTAGTAAAATTCGTACTGTATTTGAGTGGAACGCTCGTAACTTAGAGCGTTTCTGTGTAGGGAAACGAACAATAGTAATGAGGGATTTTTGTCAATTTACTATATTAATAAACATCTTTACAATGAATGTTGAAGAGGAGCATATCATGAACAGTAGTGTTGTGTAATATTAGAATGAGGTTAACAGTTAAAATAATCGTGGTAATGTCTTAGGGCTTATTTCTAGAAATATTTTAGCCACAAGTTATCTTGGAGCATATTCGTCGTTGCTAAAAGATATATAATTATGCATCTAAAAAGCCTGACAAAAGTTAAAGTGTAGATGTGTAAATGTTTGCCTAGACAAGATTGTAACAAAATAAACATGTCCGTTAAAATTGCGACTGACGCTGGACTGATGAATATATTGAATAATAACATTTGCACAATTGCTACAAAAACTCTATAATATTGAGTCAAAAGTACAAAAGTGACTCAAAAGTAGAGTAACTACTTTACATATACTGCGAGTTAATCAAAAATATGATACTAGTAATACATTATGATAATTTCATTTTCAGAAACATGTAATGCCAATATAATACTTTATTTATTATACGATTCCCATCATTTACTCTATATAAATATAAATTTCAAAGTAATAACGGACTCCACTAGCTGGTACAGCAATACGATTGTACGAGAGTTCTTATCACCTCTATATCCATTAATTTAAGCATCAAAATCGCAAATCAATGCACCATAGTAAGCCAAATGCAGTACACAATAATTCGCGATAAAGCCACTATAATCATTTCGTCACGCAAGTTACGTCACAACTATCCAACCAGTAGTTTGTTAGTGGTACCGACCTACCGACTCAACACGCAATGTTTACGTCGACTACGAGATAGGTGTATGAACTTTACATTTTTGAGAATGTGCGGGTATCGTTACTGTTTGCAGACATGTCTTTGAACCACTTGTTAGCTATTTTGAGAATCATTCGTGTCTATACATAATCACTGTTTTTGAAAAATATTTAGAGAACCGCATGGTTCCGTTTGAAAGAATGGTTTTTCAAATTTCTTAACATTTTAAATATACTCGTTCACAACTTCTAGTGCTAATGTATTAAATGTCAAAACTGGTATAGTACTTTTTCGACCGGGGACATAGCACCGCCTCATAATACTTCTTATTGGTTTATGCTTTCGTTTGAAGAAATGGTTTCTCAATTTTCGTAAGTATCAGCGCATCTGTGGTCAATTTAAGATACAATTATTGCATATGCCCACGGAACTCTCTCAGGCCATGCATATTCTGCATGGTATACGTATCCGATACCAGCGCTGTGGCTATTCCGTGCATTCCACATGTTCATCAATTCCATCTTCAGTTCAAAAAGTTTTCCTTTTATATTTCTCTTTTTGTAAAGTTCGTACCCACATTCGTACATGCAAGGGTGCTTACACTTCCTCGTATGACGATAGGAAGCGGTCATCGTGTAATTAATCAAGTCACGAAGGTGTCGGGCAACGGCCCGAGCATCGAACGGGTTTCAACATCGCGGATCACGCAGCTGACACCACCGGGCAGACATTGAGATTTCAGATGTAATGCACGGGAATGAAGAGTTAAGAGAAGTCTTTACTAAATTGATGTCTATTTCTTTAATAGTAGGAAGAAGTAGCAAACGAGCCTGTATTCTACCTGACGGTAAGAGGTCACTGGTTCCCATGGACATGTCTATGTAATAAACCTCAGTTGAAAATTGATGTCCTACTTAAAGTTGAGCATATATTTTTTGCTACCGTTAGCACTGAAATTATTGCCTGTGACTGTGACTAATTTCCACAAATTTTCGACTGAAACGCAAATTAATAATAATGAACAACTGCTACGCGATGGAAATTAATGTAACAAGGGTGTCGCACGAAAATATAATAGTCGAATAAGGTTATTTAAACTTTCTGGTTACTTATTTATTGTTTATTATACCAAGGACATATTGCTTAAGACGTTATCTACTTAGCCTTTCATCTAAGATGATAGCTACTCGAAACGTCTTTGATTTTATCGTTTAGTTACATCCGTATACGTATATGCGTATATATTATTTTATTTGTAAACTAGCTGACCCGGCAAACGTTGTTCTGCCCTATAAAATATTACTGAATTTCCCGTAGGAATGAACGTTTTTCCTGCAGTAAAAAGTGTTCTAAATGTTGACCAGACTTAGTATCTATACACCAAAAAAAGTTTCATTCGAATCCGTTCAGTAATTTCGGAGATTAGCCCGAACAAACAGATTTATTTTACTGTTTTATTATATGTATAGATCTGTAGAGGTCAATTTTGTACATGAAATATATTTCCAAAATAACTATCAGGGGGTGATTAGCGATCGATACTGATGCCAAACATGCAATCAGATTTTTTTTCCGTCTGTCTGTCTGTATAACCGTTATAGAAACAAAAACTACTCGACGAATTTTAACAAAACTTGGTACAATTATTTATCATACTCCTGGGCTGGTTATAGTATACTTTTATACACGCTACAATCAATAAAAGCAGAGCAGTGAAGGGAAATGTTGGGAAAACGGGAGAAGTTACTCGATTTTTTAAGCTTCCGTTGCGTGTGCAACCTTAATGGTTAAAGCTACACAGAAATCATATATGACGGAAATGTTCTCCTTAAAATTATATAAAAAATATCCCACGACAGTATATGTCTATCTTTTATGGTTGATTCACAATAACACATGTAACTCCCGATAGCTTAGCAGTCCGAAGCTTTCTGATTATATTTGTCAACTCGGACGAAGTCACGGGCAACAGCTAGTACTATATGAATAAGAACAAAAGATCACCGCCTCGCAGATTAAGCCCGAATCTCGAAAACCTATCACCCGTGAAGGTGAAATTTGGCAGGTAGTAGGACACATAAGCTAAAAACTGGTTCTTGCGACAGAGGTGAATTAAAACTTCTTTTATTTAGAATGCTTACTTAAGTAGTACTCTTACTTAAGTACTTCACACAAAAAATGAAATACATACATATAACACACATAAGAATAATATATAAAAAATATAAATTACCTTACTTTAATAAAAAAAAATATTAGACATAAAATTTACACAATCTGACATTTATTATCATGATAGATAAGCGTGGGAAAACGAAAATTCAGATCTGTTTTAATGGATTGCTATTAAACATAATAAAGAATACCCTAGAAATACAAGTAAATAACAAAAAACTTATACAACGTTTAAATCTAATTAAATACTATGATAAAATTTAAAAAGTTCTCATGCGTTCCCTTTTATTTTTGTTGATATATTAAAAAAAAAACTGTAAAACCTAACCTGATCTTCTGAAACCGGTGATATGTGGATTATTTCCATAGGAACGTAGTAAATAAAAAGAATGGTACAAAAGAATATCTGAATTAACGGAATATATCAGTCATATGAATCATCGAGCAGATCCACGAATGAGTAATATATTGCACAATATAAAACAAGAGAATTTCGTGATAAAATGCAAAACAGTGATCATTAAAACACACAATATTAAATATCTTAGACGCATTTTGAAAAACTAGTGATGTACATAAATTGGAATATTTAGCCTTCTAAATACCTCTCTGCTGCATATTAGTGATCGGTACACAGTTTTAATGATGGATGTTCAAATTATGCTATATTAAATCTATTTGAAGTATATCTTAATGATCTAGGGTCTATAATTAAGACAACTACCAGCAGACGGTAACAGTAGATTTTAGTATCACTTCGTCATTGATTCTCACCAAAAAAACAAAATCAAAAATATTTATTTCCATCTACATTTTGTTGTACATTCCTGTCAGAGAACCACCCGTTAAGCTACGATAAGCTATGATATAAGTAGACTACTTTTAAATAAACTAAAAATAAGCTTATTGCATGCATGCGTGTGTGTGTGTGTGTGTGCGTGTGTGTGTGCGTGTGTGTGTGCGTGTGCGTGTGCGTGTGTGTGTGCTTGTGTGTGTGTGTGTAAAAATAGCCATCTCAGAATCTGTGATCAAATTCAAGTATGATTCAATAGTACTTGAGGATGATTATTGGTGTCCATGAGTGGCAGTGACCACTTACCATCAGGTGGACTGTATGCTCGTTTGCTACGTTCATTCGATAAAAAAGTGAGGTAAAACATGCTTGATTGTTAGATACATTTATATTGTAAACAGGTTTTATTAGGTTATTTAGGCAAATAATTTAACTACTTATTAAAACAAATACTCTCATTGTTAGCAACTCCACTCCCTAAATTAAAACGAAGTCAATCAAAAGCGATTGTTTTCGCTAATCCATTGCCTCCTTTTATAAGGGATGTTTTTGTTAATTGATTGAGCTATATAGCTTCAAAGGGGTAGTGACCATTAGCGCGCTGACCACAGGAGGCGTCCCCGCGGGAGAGCGAAGCCCCAGGGCGCTCCACTTAGCTTATTTTCAGACCTTTAATGTATTGCCTTATGTTGACTTACTTAAATAAGTCTGGTTTAAATTATTGATTAATTTTATTGGTAAAAAAAATTAAGAAATAAAGGTATTCAGTACATGTACCTACAACCTATGTGTCCAATTTCTAATCAAATTTCTAGCCAAAAGTTTGGTCGTATTTTAATATTTTCCTCTATAGACTTAGTCTAATAATTTGCACGCAAGACATTGTGTGTTTTAGGTAAATTCAACTTTATTAAAATAAAACATATTTATTGCATATAAATGTTATAACTACCTACCACAGAAAATAATTAACTCTGCACATGCTAAGGAATAATTGCGATTTCGTTCTTTAAGAGAAAATAAGCAAAATATATCTTTACCAGTACATTGAATAAGAAGGATATTACAATCTCAATAGTTATCAAAGCACACCGCGAGCTCAGCCGAGCTGCTAAAGATGCTTACCCACTATCCGACTTCCAGCTTTACAATTTGCTTGGTTCTGAGTACAAACATTTCGAAAAAAAAATGTTACCAAACGGATGAGGTTACAAAACTTACCTTTCATTCTTAAATTAAATTATTATCAGTTGCTTTCGGTGAATAGTAGTTTAAGAATACAGGGTTCTGATGATGATGATGATGATCTACCATGCTTGGCTCTAAGTAGGTATACATCCACATTATCTAGTTCATGCATGGCTAGCGTGGAAGACCTGAATATTATATTAATAAGATCACTGCCCAGGACATTCTAGGACATTCATAGGTTTACCATGTACTCGATTTTTCATTATTTTTTACAGAATAAAAGTAGCAATAATGAATGTTGTCTACCTGGTAGGAAATAATTACGAGTATTGCGGCCCAAAGACATTGTGGATGATTAATTCGTACTGAGGTTCATTCTCGCCGAACCGAAATACAAGAATAGCTTCACGGGGGATTATTAAAGTATTTATACCTCCACCAACAAACTACACATTCTACCACCCTTAGATTCATATATACGTAAGTAGGTTAATGTAAAAACCACTTAACAGCCAAAGAGCGCCATTTATAAAGATTACCGTCAAACCGCGCCCGCAGATTGTTCATTAAAACAGCTTAAACTTCTCACTTAAAGAAATACTTTAAAATATTTATCATTCGAACTACACTCTGAGAAAATCCACGTTTATTTAGCTGCGCACTTGGCGATGTGACTTTTACTTTACGTTAATACAGCAGGGTACATACTCGTAGGTATATAAAGCTGACTTTATAAGCAACTGGCTTTTGTACGCAGCTTAGTATTATTAGGTACACTATTTCGTCATTTATTTTAAATTTATAAAAGGTTTCAATGGTACAGTGCCTTCAAAGTATTAATATTAAGTATTATTATAGTAATAAGCAAATTTTAAAATAACGTTCTCTATTTTCTACCGCCGAGACATGAATTTCGCAAGTATTTGATACATATCTAAAAAGTTAAGTTTTTTTTTGTTTTCAATGTAAAAAATTACAGATTTTTATATTCACACTCATAAACTTTTAATATAGCCCAAAATCGTATAAATTCAATTTACGAAGAATGAAAACCAGATATAACTGCAGACGTTCAAAATATTACTACTCGTTTTGGCTATAAAAATAGAAGACTTTATGGTGACATTCATATTATACTCAGTATTTTTGTGTAATGACCCCCCAAAGTTTAGTGTGACCCCCCCAAAATTTGAGTCTTCGACCGCACCTGATGTGAGTTTTACTTTACGTAAATACAGCGGGGTACATACTCGTATATAAAGCTGACTTAATAAGCAACCGGCTTTTGTACGCAGCTTAGCTCGTCTTAGTGTATCTAACTATACTATTTCGTCAGCTGCTTCAAAATTTTAATGCAATAATAGTAATGATAAATAAATGATCACTACGAATGGTAAAGTATTTCTACTCTCTATATTTAACTTGAAAATTAACTTTCACCTTCTTTCTATTTCTTATTATTTTTTTCAAATTTTGTATTTAGTTAGTACATTTTGCTTATGCATACTATATCGAGTATATGAAACTATATCGACATTATGAATGTATATGATAGTAGAAAGATCCAGAAACTCCTGGGTCTGCCTGTTATCATACCTAGTTATTAAGACAGAATAAATTAAAAACTATTTTTAACTGAGTCGTTCAAAAGTTAGTAATGCGCTAAAAAGAGACTTAATCAACATCATATTGGAAAATATTACAATTCTTCAACGTAAGAATTTATAAACCCAAAAGTATGCCATATTTTTTGCTTAATATTCTCTTCTCAAAAAAATTAAATTCTTGTAATAAACAAAATGAACATACCAGCATAAAAATATTACATGCACATTTCTCTTTCAACCCAATATTAATAGAACACAAAACGATAATAAAAGCTCAAAAATCTTTCATTCCGAGTGATCTTATGACAGCATCTAATATTTTATACCTCGTCATATAACATGGGTTTTGCGTTTAAAAAGAGACTCATAAAATATAGATCTCTCAGGTGACTTCTCTTTGACATTGTAATTTATTTCTCAAAGCAGCTTCTACCATTTTATTGTTATCCAAGTTTAATCAATCCATGCATCTTAATCTAATTAGAATAAGACTCAAATTGCAGTTTCTTTTAGTTTCCCAAGTGTATAACTAACGTTGGTATTAGTTCAACTCATTCGTTGATTTAGAGGAGAGCAGAAAAATGTTTATAGTAGTGTTAATGAACAATTTTATGAAATCGCGTTGAAAGGAGACGCTCCGAGAATATTTTTAGGGTACTTTGTCGCGAATTTTGCTTATTAAAGTTTTATTGACGCTGTAATTGGCTCGCTCGATTGTGTTTATTAACACTAGAATATCTTCAACGACTTTATATATTTAATTTAGTTGTTGCACGTGCCTTTCTGTCTGCGTGGACTTCAGAATTGTATATGAGAGAAAATATAGATAAAATCTAATAATAAACTTATTGTGTATAAAATTTCTTCAAGATTTCATAATATTTAACCGTGTTTAGGTAGTCTTTTAATTTTTTTTATCGTATAAAGGTAGCAAACGAGCATGCTGTCCACCTGATGGTAAGTGGTCACTGCCGCCCATGGACTTTAGTAATCATCCCCAAGTATAATTAAATCATACCTCAATTTTGATCACAGATGCGTTGCTACCCCTGATGACTAAGATGTTCGCCTCGCATATAAATATAGCCGGCAACCACACCTCTCCAAACCGAAACACAAGAATTGCTTCGCAGAGGATTATGAGGGTGGCGGTGGGCCTGCCCGGTTGAACTAGACGAGTTCATGATATTAACATGAAACGTGCACCAGATATTAAAATCAGAAGTAAAATTAAAATAGTTTTGAATATGCGCAAAAGGCAGGTAGACAATGATTATAAAAATACTCGTTTTGGCACAAAATAGGTAGGTACCTACTATTCTGATTAATTTTTCTTATAAAGAAAAAAATATATTTAAATTTTCTTTTAATATATTTTATATTATGTCTTATACATACAACACGAAACACAACATGAAAATAATGGTCATATTCGAAAGTTTTACTATATAGTATAAATACTAATAATTGAGAGTAAATATATAACAATTCATAATATATAATTTTCCAAGTTCATTTTACACTTGTTTTAAATGTAAATTATTAGTTTAAATTATTAGTATTCCTACTAATAATTGAGAGTAATATATAATAATTCATAATATATAATATTCCAAGTTCATTTTACACTTGTTTTAAATGTATTATAAACAATACCTCCAAACAAATCTCATCAAACAATTTTAAATCAATCTCCACTTTAGAGGAACCGATAAATCACCCCGGAAATCCCGGACGATCCCCAAAAATCTGAACACGAATCGTTTATTAAGATCCCGTTGGAGTAAAATATTCATTAATTGATTCCGCCCTTCAAGACACCCTCATTACTTGGGGTTGATTAACGCAACCTGGATGGAGGCTTTATATTAAATGACAATGTAATGGAATAATTTTGGGGATTTACATTTGATTTGATTTCGGAAAAGGTAGTGAAATAACGATCGATTTAGCTTTACAGATTCGTGTATTTTTGGAAGCTTAAAAATGTGTTGTGAGTTTTACTGGTCGAATTTGAAACCTGTCTTACAGTTATAATGCTATTCAGATCTACATAGTAGTAAAAGGCGATAGAAAATAAAATTCAATTTTTTAAATTCATATTCAAAAGTTTTTATTCGTTGTAAGGTATATAAATACACTTAATGAACGTCATACAGTGTTACATCAGTAATTGGATATTAAATAATTTATTCATTCATTCATTCATTCATTCATTCATCGGCTTTAAGCTCCTTTCTTAGGCATAAGAAGACCGACACTCTTTTAAAAATATATATCACTTACACGAGTAATTCACACAACAGAATGGCTATAGTCCGATAATGAGCACAAGTGACAGCAACCGTGTATGTCAAAATTAATCCACTACCACTTATATAGTTTGATGTAAATTGATGGTAAGCGTCGCGTGGTGCAACAGTCACCATACCAGTCTGCCACGTCACTGCATGCCATTTGAATGTTGAATTTAGATTTCTGATCTGAATCTGGGTGTATGGGTCTACGAAATAGGCATTTTATGTAATTCTGTGGTGCTATAATTGCAAAAGTGTTTTAATCAAACTCAAATATGATTGAAGTTTGTATGGGACTACCTATTGCTCGTCATGACTTTTCCATGACGTCACGTTTGTATTTATCACCTGCTTTTGAGTGAAGAAAAACATCGAGATGAAACATACACGTTTAAGAATGTGTAGAGTCTACTAATTCCCACTGAGCCATGCACTGTGGTCTAAAATCGTTACCTCTGTGAGAGACCCAGTGCCCAGCAGTGGGGCTATAATAGGTTGTGAATCTTGAGATACTTATTTTTTTTAAAAAGCTTGAACCACTTCAGGTAGCTACCTCATGCCTATTTCCGTTCTATAATATTTACCAAATACACGGGTGAATCCAATAACATAATACAAACAACTTATAATTCGCCTAGCTAAACATTTTTCCATCAACTCTACATCCGCGCGTCAATGTAGAGACAGCTACGTATATCCAAGGGCGCTGACTGCTCCACCGCTAATGGGTTGATGTCATTCTCTACATCTTGTTGAGTATGGGTGGTGTAGAGTAGCTATTACTTAAATAAATATCGTTTGTCTTTTAAAGGCATTTATTTAGATCTTACTTAAGTCGTCTTACTAAAGGTATTTAAAAAGGTATTTCTTTAAAACTATTTTGGAACGTCTATTGCTAGGTAAGGTAAGTGATAAGAAATTTTATGCATGTTTTACAAGCTTATTCCGGTACTAAATCATTATTCCTTATGTGCTTGGAAATATAGAAAATTGATTTAACATTTCTCATACTTTGAGTGGCCACCCATAGACACACATATACACATAGACATGAAAGTGACCGGTATGTATATTGATTTCACTGTCTGACTGACCGAGGACTGAAAACGAGACATTTTGCTACACAGACCAATGTAGCAACTACTTTCCAAGGTTTATCATTTTAAGGTTGCGTCGCCAAAAGGGTAAAAACAAGACCCTATTACTAAGCCTCCGCTGTGCCTCTATCTGTAACCAGACTGAACCTCATGAAACCTTGACAGTTGAAATTTTCACAGCTAAAAACGCAATAAAATAAAGGGTACGGAAACCTTCGTGCGCGAGTCCGACTCGCACTTGGCAGGTTTTTAATTCATATTGCGGCATAACTATTCTTACCACCACGATTCGTCATATTTTACTAATATTAATTACTACTCTACTCATTCAAATACCCAAAAATAATATTATAAACCCCTCTACAGATTCCCTGTTCTTACCTACGGATATTAATTAGAGGTAAACAAGTTCCCTTTGTAAGATTTTCACTTCATTCCCTCAGACGACGTCATTCGGAAGATAACAATATGAGATTATACACATACATCTACTTGTTTATTATACACTTATACATCGGAGTATACGTTTATACATGCATCGGAATATACATTCGTGTATATTATTAGAGAGAAGATATAACAAGACAGTTCTGTTTCATTTCGTGTTTACTTTTTTGCACTTTTGTATTGATATTTCTACTGTATTATGTTTATTTTTTACAGTTATATGAGTAGTCAACTAGACCAAAAAATTGTGGTTACTATCATTAGGTACTTAATATAGTGCCAGGTGGTAGAACTCATGTAGTTCGACCGGAGAGGTACCACCGCCACCATCTATCCTCCGTGACGCAATTGTTTTGGTTTGGTGTGGCGTGGTTGTAGATATACTTAAACACGAGGCGAACATCTTAGTCCTCAGGGGTGCAACCCCTGCATCAAATCAAATTCAGTATCGTATTTGGGGATGATTATTGTTGTCCATGGGCGGCAGTGACCACTTACTATCAGGAGGACTGGTGGTGGTGGTGGACTATTATCATAGCAGTAATAATTTAAAAGTATTTAGAGGTAGCATGGATCTGAAGAAGTATGTTATCCGAATTAATAAAAAAATGAACATCACCTAGAATAGTGACTCAAGTCTGTTCATAAAATTTTGCATCTTAATTTTTTCTTGAAGTGAAAACTTCTTTAGCGGTGTTGTGCACTTTTTGTAATGGGTAAAAAATGTTAAACTCGCGTCAGGACACGTGACCTGATCGAAAATTCGTAAGACGGACGATGTGCAATGATCGCAATCTTAACACAACGATTGTCATGTTTGTGTACGATAGCGCAATCAATGAATATTGTATTTTACCACATACCTAAATGAACAAAATTATTCGCTAACTATTCCAAAATATCAAAAATGCACAA
>DWNR01003470.1:0-11765 GCA_018250455.1 Polygonus leo | reverse complement strand
AACACATCTGTAATTATATTTTGACAATGACATTTGTTTGTTTACATTTTGGACACCTAATTATGAATTAGGCTATAGTGTGAGATTTTGAGTTTGTGTGTCACCATTTTAAATATTCACGCTTGTCTCTCATAACATGGACCGAGCGATCTTAATGTGTCAATTTCGCGTACATTTTCCTCGGATGCTCATCTCACATAGGTGGTTCATTAAAAGGCGACATTGCCACATGTGTGTCACGTGTTTACACCGTCGTATCAGTGTAGCGAGGACGAGGCGAGGTTGCGTCGAAAAGGCAGATAGATTTGACGTGCTTGGAATGTGGAGGCGCTAATTAGCTTCGGATTGTTTGTTTCTGAGGTTTTATGAGTTCCGTAGATGTAGGGTGCGCGTTAATAGGAGATGTCTGTTGATGTGCCTTTTCCGGTCCTGTTTGACTTTTCTTTTGACATACTATATACTAAAATTAGCCGGGTCAGTTAGACCCGGCCAACGTTGTTCTGCCATGTAAATTATGTTATATAGCCTATAGCCTTCCTCAATAAATTGACTATTCAACACAAAAATAATTTTTCAATTTGAACCGTTACTTCCTGAGATTAGTGCGTTCAAACAAACAAACAAACTCTTCAGCTTTATGTTATTAGTATAGACACTGAAGGGATTTAAATATGGATACATGACATGTTTGTAATCTGCATTTAATTTAATGTAACGTCTCTTATTGTTTCAGATGCATGCAAAGCAGCGCGGACGGCACGATGTGTAAAGACGGTTGAGGGCGCCAGTGGACGCGCCGAACAAACACACAGACATGTCGTTTTTCAATAATCTCAAAAAGGTGAGCGATGCTGATGTTTTGGAATGAAGTTCCTTATTGCGCGGTACGCTAAGGGGGCTAGATGAACGTCACGAAAAATCCTCACGACACTTTTGCTATAGTGCGTAGCGCTTGGAGAGGGAGCAGGCCGAGTATAGGATTCGACTTATTCGTTCTCTCTCTCTCGACAGTGACAAGCCACGCGACGCGCGCGTCTGCTGTGTATGAGTACATGGTTTTGTCGTGTTCGTGTATATGTAGTTTTAGTTATTTTTAATATTTAAAAAGGAACTTCGTCCTCAGACATTTTATTAAATTAAATTGCATGTTATACAGATATTTTGTGATTATATTAAAACATATAGTCCATCTGGTAGTAAGTGACCACTGTCAACCACAGGCATCTGTAATCAAACTCAGACGATACATACTGTCTTCAAATTAGCTGATAGCCTCTAACATTATTTTGCTTTTTGTTCAAAATAAGGTCTTCAACCAACATACGCTCAAATACTGTTTGACGGCAGATTATGAGCAGAGCTACTCTCACATCAGATACCACAATCTCTAACATTTATTTTTATTTTTTAAACGAGCATGCAGTCCACTTGATGATAAGTGGTCACTGCCACCCATGGAAATATGTAATCATCCCAAGGGCAATTAAATCGTATCTAAGTTTGATCACAGATGCGTTGCTACCTCTGAGGACTAAGATGTTCGCCTCGTGCATAAGTATAGCCGGCAACCATGCCTCTCCAAATCGAAACACAAAAATTGCTTCACGGTGGATTATGAGAAAGGCAGTAGTACCTCCCCGGTTAAACTAAACGAGTTCTACCACCTGGAAACAAAATATCAACATCAAAACAAAATATCAACAAATTGCAAAGCTGTAATGTAAACGTCATTACTTATTGATTTGTGTTTTTAACTTGATTTCCTTTCTTCCGCTAAAGACTTGAAATATTTAACAAGGTAGTTTCGCAGATACCTATAAACAAAGTCAGGTGGAAGAGACGTCAGGCATCAACGGGGAACGGACGAAACTAGCGCCGAATTAAATATATATACTCGTAGGAGCTGAAGCGTCAAAAAATCAAAATATTTTATACAAAGTTGATTCATAAGAGAATTATTTTTGAAAGTCAAAAAGCTACCACCGTTTCCAAGGTGTTCCGTTATGAGGAAGTAATAGTAAAACGAAGTCCATAACACACGTCTTTTAAAAATATGTATATAAAGTACAATATAAACTTAAATCTATATTTGTGGAGCTGGAGCTACACTATTGCCTCAGACCATGCGTTCTTATGGCAGTTGTCCCACCGGAAACGTTAAACGGGTAGCGAGTAGAGTAGTTAAGTAGCTCGGCTATAAGCGACTCTCCGAGTGAGACGAGCGATCATCGCGTCACTCGCTCTATTATGCGACAACCCCCGAATGTCTTCTTTAAAAAAAACTGTCTCGGTGTGAGTTCTGATCGCTGAGCGAGTATTGCTAAGCGAGCGTTCAGCGAAAAACTAGTGAAGCGAGTCCTCGTCGGCAGTGTGAACAGTCAGCGATCAACTATTTGTATATGCATCTCTTTTGTTTACACGGAATTTATATCTATTGTTCGTTGCTTGAGCGAGAAAAAGCCGGACAACTGCCTATCATTGAAGTAATCAATTTTTTTATAATATGCTACATAGCGTTTGATTAATAACTTGTTTGAACCATTTTCTGACAGGCTTATAATATAGTCTAGCAATTTATTGTAGTAGCATAATGGAAACGTAATGGAAATTGATCTTAAATTTATTTCAAGATAATTTAATATGTCATGATTAAATTTTTCTTTAGTATTTCAACATGTAAGTACATTAAAATTTACCCAAAATCGGTACGCGTGTGCTAGTAAAAAACTATTTTTGAAATCATATCACTATTAGGTACTTATTACGTATCTACTATTAAGAACAAAACTTATAGACTTGTACATTCACATGGGTAGTATACAGAGGCGGCGTAGGCATGGACAGTGTGGGCCACCAACCACGGCCTCGCGGTACAAAGGGCCTCGCGCCTCAAAGCCGACAATAAATTAAAAAAAAAATGGAAAATCCAAAAAAAACGAAACCATATGAATGAAAAATTCTTGAATACGTGGCCTTGCGCCGTCTCTGGTAGTATAGCACATATATTTACTGTTTTCACAATAAATTGTGTGTATCACGTACACAAAACAACAATTCGCCTCGTTTATAGATTAAGCCGGTAACCAAGCTTCTTCAAAACTGAAATACAAGGATTGCCTATTAGAGGATTGTAAGGGGGGCAATCAGACCTCCCCGTCGAAGTACACGAGTTATATCTGCCTCTTGAGAAAGTCATAACTTCCCTAATTCCACTACAAATGCAGGCATTTAGGATATAAATGCTCCTTATAACAAGAGGATTAATATCCAGCAGTTAGAAAATAATCAATAGTTATGATTCTAGATAGAGCAATATAAAACCATATTTCACAACTCCATGTTTTGTGTATTTGTCATAGGTTTCACTTATAGGTACCTAACATTTTCACCACTACTTTGTAACGTAATAAAGCCGTGGATGCGCTCTGCGTGGATCGGAAGCCAACGTTCAAAATAACATTTTATGCTTTTTTTGAAAAATTAAATACATCCATTACTATAGCTCATGACCTAAATTTATCCTCCTCATAAGACAGTTGTCCCACCGACAGCGAGGAAACGACTAACTATCGGCTATTTTCTCGCTCAAGAAACGTACAATAGAAATAAATTTCGTGTAAACAAAAGAGATTAGTTGATCGCTGACTGTTCACACTGCCGGTGAGGACTCGCTTCACTAGTTTATCGCTAAGCGACAACAACTATGAAAAATAACGCTCGCTAAGCGATACGCGCTCAGCGATCAGAACTCACCCGTACCCAGCTATGGAACACAAAGCAATAGCTGTGATGATGATAATTAATAATACCATAAGGAATATTTCACCAGTTTTCATAGACAAGTGTAATCTTTTTTATATTGTGTAACACGTTTTTCGTAACGAACGCCAAAGTTCAGCTTGTTAGCCGCTGCGCTGAGATGGAAATTATTGGAACGAAGTTCCTTACGACTTGGAGGAGGCTTGGAGGATATAGGGATTTTGCTGCGCGACGAACTGAAAAAAATGCGACACCATAACCGTAAGAAATATACATAAGGAAGTGCTATTTCGTTTGCTTGTTAAGACCCGGATGGTGTAGCGGCAACGCGTGAGTCGGGGTCGCAGGTTCGATTCCCCTTACAGGGCAGACTTTTGCATGTAACGTGATAAAACCCTAGGCGCGCTCTGCGTGGGTCGGAAGTCCCCAACATTCAGCTTGTTAGCCTCTACCCTGCGCTGCAATGTGTTTACCATAGCGAAGTTAAAATTAAAAATCATTTGCCATGTGGTAAAACTTACATAATTCGACCGGGGAAGTACCACCGCCACCCTCATTATCCTCCATGAAACAATTTATTGTGTTTCGGTTTGGAGAGGCAGGAGAGGAAAAAAATGATTGCAAAATATTATTAACTTTTATGGTGTAACGTACGAGTGTGCATTTACCTGGCTGTAAGTCTCTGCCAATCTTGGACATTTGTAGTGAAATGCTAATAGAAATAAATCGAACTACACGAATCATACCTATCTCTCGACAAGATCATAACTTCCCTAATTCCACTTCAAATGAGGAGGTATTTATAGTTTACTAATTGATTGTTACCTAAATCCTCCTTATTACAAGAGGATTTATATGCAGCAGTTAGACAACAATCAGTAGAATTTATATTTATGAATATACCATATTTCTATATAAAACCAAAATTAATATGTGTATATTTTGTGTATTTGTCCATATGTTTCATCTTTAACATTTACCCCGTAAGTATTGTATTGTATTTAACCCGTAGGCGCGCTCTGCGTGGGTTGGAAGTCGTCACCGTTCAGCTTGTTACCTGCCGCGCTTTGCTGGAATGTGTTTACGGTAGCAAGGTTACCAGGAAAATCTTTTTAAAAATATTATAATTCGAAAACAATTCTTCGAATTACAATTCTTCGAACACAATTCTTCGAAAAAACAATTCGTCGAATAACAATTCTTCAAACGGTAATTCTTCGAAAAACAATTCATCGAAAACAATTCATCGAACCTAACCTAACCTACGATGACACCTTCGTGATGGGCCGCGAAGCATCATTTAGGGAGCAAGTGCGGAAGTTTCCCACGTGGTAGCCCGCATTTGCAGGTTGTGGCTGGAGGTCGCTCTGGACAAATCCAAAGCCCTGTGTTTTCATGGACCTCGTATGGCGCCTTCGGTCAATTCGTTCCTCATAGTGGGGGGGACTTCCATCCGCGTCGGATTCAAAGCTTGTTAGGGCTGCGGGCCGGCTGCTCCCGAATTTGGGTGGGCCGAATACGGGCTGCCATCGCCTCTACACGAGCGTAGTGCGGTAGATGGCCCTGTATGGGGGGCGCCCCATCTGGGTGGATACTCTGACCGCCCGGACCCAGACTCTACCGCGGGAGCCGCAGTGGGTCATGAATGCTTTCGGGGCATGGATGCTCCGATAGTTACGGTGGGGCACACCCTGGTCGATTGCCCTGTGTGGAGGAGTCAGAGCGCCGCACTGGTTGTAGTGGTCGGGCCGGATATCTCGCTGCCAACCTAGGTGAGAGCCATGGTGAGCAGCGAGAAATCCTGGCAGGGGGTCTCCCTTTTCTGCGAGGACGTATTGTCGCAGATAAGGTGGAGGCTCACTACCTAACCTAACCTTGAATTGTACTTCGATGAATCGATTTCGACGGATTGTTTTTGTGTTGTGTCGAAGAATTACCGTTTGAAGAATTTTTATTCGACGGATTGATTTTTCGAAGAATTGTATTCCAAAAATTGTAATTCGATGAATTGTTTTTCGACGAATTTTCCGCTGACCGCCGCGCTGTGCTTAAATGTGTTCATTGTAGCGAGGTTCACTTGAAAATCATTTTATATGCTATATGTTACAGAATAATATGTATTTTTATTGTTTAGGCAGGCAGCAGATGAGCGTGCGGGCACCCTTGATGGTTATCAGAAGTTGACTACAGATGTGTTGCGTTGCGCTTATCCGGCAACAACATCTCTCTAAAAACGATATATAAGAATTGCTTCACGGAATTAGGAGATGGCGGCGGTAACTGCATTTCTCTTATAAGCAGCCACTGTTGCATGACTTAGAGTAAACTAGATCAAATAATAATATTATCGTGGTCTAGTCGTCGACTATGCTATTTTTAAACCTCACTTTGTCGCTAATTAGTTTCCGTTGGATTGTGAGAGTGGTTGAGGGTGGAGTTATCTCCCCGGCCGAACTCTAAAAATATATCATTTCTAGCACGGTCGGAACCAATTTGTCAAAAAAATTTGACCCAATTGAAACGTAAATGAAACCGTTAAAAAATAAACCAACATGACGAGAATTTTAACTCACGAGATTGTTATTGATGCAACGAAAACGATAACTGAAGGAAATGTTATTAAGTTTTTGGACCAAAAAATATAATAAGCATATATGTATATTTTCAATAAAGGTACAGATGTCTTGTATGGGTTTAAATTACGTGACCTCCTTTTTAACGTCTGGACGCCCATCAACAAGTCAGAATCATATCACCGGGACGCCGTAGATCTTTAAAGATCCTTAAAGAAACGTCCACACTAGAGTGTTTTTAAATATTTTTGCTTTATATTAGCTTTACTTATATGTATAATGGGGCATTCCATGTCAAATCAACAATTTTTTTACTTGACCGCTTTCGATTTCGCTACAATTTTTTTGTCCTTTTCTACTCCCCCAAAGAACATTTTTCAGAATTTTTTCAATTTTTTTTCCCTACTCAAAAAATGTTACGAGTATTTGAAAAGTTCTAGCATTTAAAAAAAGAAAGAGCGGGTTTTTTCAAAAACTCGTAACTTTTTTCAGTCGTGAAAAAAAATTGAAAAAATTCTGAAAAATGTTCTTTGGGGCAGTAGAAAAGGACAAAAAAATTGGAGCGAAATCGAAAGCGGTCAGGTAAATTTGACATGGAATGACCCATATATATACTCGTAAATGAATATGACGGAATCTTGAAAATCAAATTTGAACTACTTTCCAATGGCTGAGTGAACTGAAATTTGGCACACAAACTAGTATGTTATGACAATGCTTGATTAGCTTAGTAACGTCATTCTAAATCCAATATGGTGAACGCCGCATGATGGCGGATCTAATTACTTTTTATGCATTACACTGATTTGGATATCAAATTGAAGGGTTTTGTGAGATTAATACGAAACTTCATATGATGTTACTATAGATTTGGCGGTTACGATGGCGGTTTAAAAATATATATAGGTGAGGTGAGGTGACGTGAGGTGCTGAATATAAAAGTATATTCAGCACCTCACGCATTTTTTTAATTTAAAATTACATTTTCTGTTATTTACTTAATCTTATTTTGAATATGTTCAAAATTATTGCATACCAAATTGAATGAAATTGCCTTCTCTCTTTTTCTTGATCACAATCTACATATTTTTATATTAATTTTGATTTCTTAGATCATTCGCTACGAAAGCGTTTTTCTTTAATTTTTTTTAACTATAATTTTTTATGCTTAATTTGCGTTATTGCACTACCATTAAAGGAATGGATTTTTCGTCTATATACATACGTTTAAATCAGTATTCAAATCGGAAACATAATGAAAAAATACTGATAAGAGGAAATGTAGAACTACATAATTTAATTCTAAAAATTCCTTCTACGCCTGAATCCAGTTTTAACAATAATTTTAAAAATAATCGAGAAACGAAACACAAAACTAATTCTATCCAGAAGATTATTAAAATAAAATTAACAATTATTCATTGAGTATAAAGCACTGGGGCCTAATTTGAAACATATATAGATATTTATATTATGTATCTGTATAAATATAAAAACATTTTGCCTGAAAATCTCACGAAATGACTAACACGATCCTATAGGTGACGGAGTGGATTGCGGCCATGGCGTGCACTGTTGCCGAACATTTTAACGTATGCTAGTGGAACATTTAACGTATACTAATGGAACATTGTAACGTATGCTAATGGAACATTTAACGTATACTAATGGAACATTTTAACGTATATTACTAGGGGTCCGCGGGTCAGTGATAGTTTGTGACAAATAGGGCTCGATGATGCACTTAATAATTAATTAAACATCTTGCTTCAACATATTTAACGATTACATTAACATGTGAATTTTAAAAACTTTCCAAAAATATATCTACACTTAATTTCATATTATTACAGTTATACGACTACCTTATAAAAGTTTGTTTCACTGCTTAACATTTGGTGGTCCATAGCACAATCAAAATTTAGTCGAATAGTCCGTCATCGCTTAAAGACTACACCACTAATCTGCGGAATCGCAATATGAATATGAATTCACCTTAGTGTGGACATAGCCTAACAACGCCACACGATTCACAACAGTATGGAAATGTGACCTTAGTCACATAGCAAGTGTTTGGCAACACAGTAATATATTCATGAATAATAAATTATTTGTCTACTGTATCGCGATTTGTATGGAGCTTGGAGAATATTTCTCTATGGTCATCACATCTCATTAACGTACCGTTTCTGGAGTAGGTGTACGATTAAAATTAAAAAGATTGATGTCAAAGGAAAAGTTTAAAGTCCGTGCAGTAAAAGATTCAACTACCAAACTTCATACGCCTCCAATACTTTTTTTTTTTTCAAATGTATAGGTTTCTTCGCGGTGATTTCATTAATAAAATAACAAAGTAAATATACATCATTTTACGTATATGCAAACGAGCGTGCAGTTCCCCTGATATTACGTACCACTACCGTAAACTTTTAATAAGATTATTCTAAGGGACTATTAATATAAGTTACTTTTTAATACCAAGAGGATTTAGTTTTGTACAGAGCTGGGCCGGGCTGTTCCCACAGTAAGGATGTTTATCGCTACGTTCATATGTAACGAGCGTTGTCACTTTCAGTGTCATTGCCGCCCCGTGCATGCAGTCCATAGTCTGTTTAGTGGTCACTACCGCCCCGCACATGCAGTCCACAGCCTAGTTAGTGGTGACTACCGCCCTTTGCATACAGTTTACAGTCTGTTTAGTGGTCACTGCTACCTCATGCATGCTATGTACAGTCTATTCAGTGGTCACTGCCGCCCCGTGCATGTAATCTACAGTTTGTTCAGTGGTCATTACCGCCCCTTGAACGCAGTGCACATTCTGTTCAGTGTTCATTCTCGAAATTCGTCGTCTCGATTCGATCATTCTCAAAATCATCCGTCGAAAAATTTTATCGAAAGTTGGCTTGCCAACTAACTGGTTTTGCTTGAAAAGTAACGTTTTTCAATCCAAACACGTCTAGTAACCAAGTTTAGGATTCAAAATGAGTCTGATGAGACAGATACGTGAGAGAAACATTAAAACTAGATAATTAAATTAGAAAGCCTCGACCTACATTTCCTTTAAGGCAGTTGTCATACCGACAGCAAGGAAACGAATAACTATCGGCTATTTCCTCGCTCAACAAACGTAAAATAGATATAAATTCGGTGTAAACAAAAGAGATGCATATACAAATAGTTGATCGCTGACTGTCCACATTGCCGGCGAGGATTCGCTTCACTAGTTTGTCGCTAAGCGACAAAAGCCAATAAACATAACGCTCGCTCAGCGATCAGAACTCACACCGAGAGTCAAAATAACAGGCGTCCATAATTTCAACACTTGCCCTCGCCGCCGCGAGCGAGTGACGCGAGTAATCGCTCATGTCACTCATACAGTCGCTTATAGCCGAGCTACATAACTATCGGAACTATGCACTCGCTCCCCGCTACGCGCCAACTCGTTTCTATCGTATTTCTCCTCGCTGCTCGTTTATGGTTTCCGGTGGGACAACTGCCTATACAGTATATTTCCCTTTCCTTAAAACTAGTATATAAATGCGTGAATATTAAAATCATAAATTGGACTAATAACACAATAAAAATCATAAAATCATAATAGTTTTCGCTTAGAGTCGCAAGCACTACATCTACACTAAGGGCCGTATTAATAAAGTGAACTCGAGATTGAGATAGATCATGAGTGCGGCTTTCAGTTCATTTTCTAGTACTTAAACCGCACTCAAGATCGATCTCAATCTTGAGTTCACTTTATTAATACGGTCCTAATTTTGCGTAATGTCATTTAAACACCCCTTGCACTCAAACGATCTGTAATATTTTTCAGCGATAATATCTTCACATAAGTAAAAACCAGATCAACAATGGCAGGAAGATTAACAATTTAATCTCTCACGTCGGGGCCATGGGTTCCCACACATCAAAGAGATTTAAAAAAAATGTCAAAGTGATTTTAACTTCTCCTATTCGCATTTGGCTAGTAGACTATGGCTTAAATCCATCTGAATTAAAGTGAAATCCCCTGCCCAGCACAGGGATTAATCGGTTGTGATTAAGATAGTCATGCCTACATATTTTATTTTTATCGTATAAAGATAGCAAACGAGCATGCAGTCCACCTGATGGTAAGTGGTCATTGCCATCCATGGACATCAGTAATGAACCCCAAGAACAAATAAAACATATCTAAGTTTGATCACAGATGCGTTGCTACCTCTGAGAACCAAGATGTTCGTCTTGTATATAAGTGTAGCCGGCAACCACGCCTCTACAAACTGAAACACAATAATTGCATCACGGAGGATTATAAGGGTGGCGGTGGTGCATCCCCGGTTGAACTAAACAAGTTCTACGACCTAGTAAATGTTCAATATTAACCAAAAATTGTGTAATAAAGTAATGGCAATACAATCTAATTTAAACTACACAATATATTTAAAAACAAAACCTATACGACAATACACTGGTGCAAAATAGAATTGATGTTTGAATTACGAATAAATCAAATGTCAGACCCAACTAAATGCGTTCGTTTGTGAAATAGAATATTGATTTGATTCGATAATATTATAACAATTCATTTCTAGGGATTACAAATCTATTGAAGGATGCGATTGCTCGCTGTGGGATTACTGCGTTCCAGGAACTTACTAATTAGACCTCAAGCGTTCCAGGTGCAGAAAGCTCAACACTCGGAGGGATTTCCACAAGCCTTCGATAACATGCCGTTCTCTGTACCGAACAGGTTGGGATGAAATTTTATTCGTTTTACATGTACCAAATGTTAGGTTACAAACGTTTTAATCTCTCTCACGTTTCGGTTTTGCGAGGCGCCGTTACCCGCTATACTTACAAATGAGGCAAACATTTTTTTTATCGGTTTAAATAGCAAAAGAAAATGCTGTCCACCTGATGGCATATGATCACTGCCGCCCATAGACCAACGCAACGTTTGTTACCTACGCAAGTGCGATTGAATTATACCCAAGGTAGACAAGCAGACGCGTTGCTACCCCTGAGGACTTCTTAGCCTTTCTTACGAAGTCCTCACAGATAGCAACGCGTCCAATCCGGTCTAAACCGCCGCATCGCAAGATGCACGCACGCTGTTGGAGGGAGCATATAAATTAAAATATTAAATACCAGATTTCTTAAAATTATTGCATGAACAAAGTAGCTACCAAATTCTATCTAAAGAATCTCCAATTGCCAATGCAAACGCGGCCTTACAACAAATCTTCTATCTAAAGAGGGTCAAAAGTCTGTACATGGAAGATATACTAAAAAAAAATGGCTGGGGATACTTAGAATCGATGACAGAACACGTTCCAACAGTTTTTAGAATTTTTGCCTTTTTTGTCTGTCTGTTTGTCTGTTTGTCTGTTTGTCTGTTTGTCTGTTTGTCTGTTTGTCTGTTTGTCTGTTTGTCTGTTT
>DWNR01003469.1:0-11765 GCA_018250455.1 Polygonus leo | reverse complement strand
GGAGTTTCGGTTTCGGTTTCGGTTTCGGCCGAAACTGAAGTAGAAACCGAAATTCGGTTTCGGTTTCGGTTTCGGTTCTAAAAACCAGTTTCGGTCGGACACTAATACGAAATAAAAAATCCTATTAATAAAGTAATTCGTTTAAATAATTATTGTCAATTTTTATTACCCCATTACTGATCAGAGATATTTATCTTAATACTTAATACTAACTTACGCTAACAGTCTTTTGGTAATAGATATTTGAAGGTACCGATGATACCTGATAGGCAGATGCCATAACATCGGCAGTGGCCTTACTTTAATTTAATATTGGTTATCTGTATATTCATATGTTTAAGTAAATAAAAATAAATCAATCAGGTAAACTGCGTATTGACCTTCTTTTGAAAATGAAAAAGTAATTGGGCGTAGGCTTACTTTAGTCTGAACGAATTGGGGCTGCCGTGATATAAATTAGTAATGACGAAGGATAAAAACTTCAAACCCAATTGAATGATATCCAGAATTCATCACAGACAATTTTATTGGATTGGATTATTTCTATAACAAAAATTTTGCAGTAAGTATATGGTTTATTCTTTGGTTTTGAATGAAGGCTATTTTTATTTTTATTTATTATATGGTTTAATCTTAGATTTTTAATTTATATCCAAACTTTGATAAGGCATAAGGGCTACCGGATGGTAAGTAGTCACCATCGCATGTAGACTTTTGCGAGACTGGGACACTGCTAATGCATCGCCGGTTTTGCTCCTATCGCACCTTCTTTGGAGAACCCATGTATTTTTATGATATAAAGATATCTACTTTAAGAAAACTCCTTCCGCTGGCTACTAGATGCTTCTTAAAAATAGTTTAGGTAATTCAGTCAGCCAGATGGTGATCCTCGTATGTATAGAAAGAAAAGACATATATTCCAAAAAAGATAAAAGTTGTATTTCTTTGGAGAGTAGTACATTTTCCTATACATTAGTACACATTAGTAACAGTAATTTTATAAATATGTTACACTATAAAAATCTATAGTACACGTTATAAATTCATAAAAATATAAAAAGTCGCGTATATCACCTTCCTACGTCACAAAACATTCGCTTAGACTTTATATGTATGTCACAGCATTGTTTTACATATATATCCGTAGATTAATCATCTTAATTAAACTATTGCAGTCTATGATAAATTAGTACTGTCTAATCGTCTTATCCTCTAATTGAATACGTGAGCCATCTTACATACACTTTATCGCATAATTGAAGGCAATTAATATGTATAACTACCACGAAACTGCACGATTGCAAAATTAATCGTCTAATTGGTAAAGGTAATGGAGTGTGCATTTCTCTACACGAACACTCGAGAGTCTAAATCGAGACATATATTTTTTTATCGTATAAAGGTAGCAAATGAGCATGCAGTCCACCCGATGGTAAGTGGTCACTGCCGCCCATGGACATCAATAATCATACCCAAGTACAATTAAATTATACCTACGTTTGTTCACAGATGCGTTGCTATCCCTGCGTACTAAGATGTTTGCACGTGTATAGTGTAGCCGGCAACCACGCCTCTCCAAACCAAAACACAATAATTGCTTCACGGAGGATTATGACGGTGGCGGTGGTACCTCCCCGGTCGAACTAACCGAGATCTTCCACCTGGTAAGTATAATAATAAATATAGGTATAAAAATAAATGTTCTGCTATTCCAGTAACGTACGAATATTTCTATGAAAACTCTAGTAAGTTTTGGAAAGTATTCTATACTTGATATTTGTACGAAACGGAGTCAGCGAACAAACATGCTAAGTTGCATGTTCGTTTGAAAAGTGCATACTTATTCCTAGTATAAGTATTTCTATACCTATATCCAACTGTATATACAACGGAGTGCCACTTGAAATCGACACAGATTGACAATCGCTGCTAAACTATTACTAAACTAGAATACTACTAAAATAAAAAGTATTAGTAAAATGCGAATTAAACGAGCCGTTGGTGCGGTATTTTATCATAATTCAAAATTGAACTTTCATTGGATTACATAGAATGTGGTTCTGTAATTTCTTTAAATTTACAAAGCCTAACAGACTACATGTGGTGAGAGGTAGCGTGCCCTATTTGTATTTGGTATGCGCTTGGTTAATCATTATTAGAACTAAAATTTTAATATATATTAAATATATAATAAATTGTCGATTATTTGCTTAGAATACATGTCTTCTGGCCATTGACCAAAAATGTATTATTTCCATATTACCATATATTCCCTAAGTGTTATATTAGCATTCATCGTCGTCGGTCAGCATAAGAGCCACGTAATGGTCGACTGTCGTTTATTCATCAAATATTTACATCCTCACAACATGGGTGTGACATTTTTCTCTCCATTCACATTATCAATAATGAATTTTGGAGGTTGACACGATAGCTTGCCCTAAGCCAACCTATATCAAGGTAATATTTTAAACGATGGACAAGAGAAATTGATATATTGACTTTTTGGATAAGGGTCAAGTTATTTTTATCTGACTCTATAAGAATTAAACTATAGATAGGTATGTTTGTAGTAGCTGTAAATTGAACAATATTTTTCTTGCTATTTTCTAAGCGTTTCGGCAGTCTGTAATCACCGTCTCCTACGGACATTTGTAGCACTCCCTCTGGTGCTACAAATGTCCGTGCTCTAATGCCTGGTAGAATTTGGAGGAGAGCTCTTCCTACACATTTTTTGAAGGACCCCATGTTATAACGCTCCAAGAATACCTGGGGCGCTCATTCCACATATTGCATGTACGAGGTAAGCAGGAGCAAATACAAAATATACAATAGTAAAATATTCAGCAGATTCCTGGTCAACTGGTAAAATCCATGGGCGACCTTTAGGTCTTTTTCGATGTACCTGCTGCAAATGATGGAATGCTTTAAGTCACCCAGAAGCGATTGATTTTACGCAATAAGATGTGTGTTATAAGTTATTTTTTTTCCTTCTGTGTGGCATCGTAGTTCTTATAAGTGGATCATAACTAATAGATATTGTTATTAGACGTCCCCCGACGTCACATCAAAGTATTACAATTTAATGACCAATACATAGCCGATAATTTTTTGATTAAAAAAAACATGTTATTAGTCGGAGTTTTTTTTACCTATATGTTGCAGGTAAGATATATATTTATTTATATTTTACTGTCAGTCGTCATGAGTCGTATTTCAATACTTTAAAAAGGGATTACATTATATTTCAAATATATGTAAAAATTTAAAACCGAATTCTTGCATTAAAATATTCAGAAATATACTTTATGAAATAGCAAAGGTGCAGTGAGAGTATATGAAACGAACCGATGCATGTTTCGAAACTTATTTCTTAGGTATTTTAAAGTTACCTTGAGGTGCATAGTTTTAGAAGAAAGTGAGGTATTCAAAGTATGTACAGAGTCTGAAAAGTCCATTGAAAGCCTTTTATGCACCACCTTATATCTGCACTGGCGTAGAATAAATTATATGCATCGGCGTTACAGTTTTTATGTATAAGCTTACAACGAAGAGAAAAGAGCCGGTGGTTTTTATGAGATAGAAATAGGCAGATTATGACTATGGGCATGCAACGTGCTCTTTTTAGGATCTCGTTTTTTTAAATCATACCAAAGTTTGATCACAGATGCGTTGCTACCCCTGAGGACTAAAATGTTCGCCCCGTGTAAAAATATAGCCGACAACCACGCCTCTCCAAACCGAAACACAAGAATTACTTCACGGAGGATTATGAGGGTAGCGGTGGTACCTCCCCGGTCGAGCTACACGAGTTCTAACTGGTAAAACATGACTATAGATTTTATTAGCTAACATTATATCTCAAATAATTAATTTTATTTCGCGACGGACTTCCAGTTGTAGATACGTTCTGAGATAACTGAGATATAGAATTTCCGATGGTATTGACAGCTATCGAAGCAAGATAACTAAGGAACTCGACAAGGGCCAAGCCAACTTATCCTATCTATGTAGGCACTTGGCGCCCAATGCCGCTAGGGTTGCCAAATACCGCCAATCAACTTGGCTGGCTTTCACTCATATCTATATGGCATTATTGTGATTTGCGTGAGTATGATCGTAAGGTAGTAAAGCCTGATTTACATGTGGTTTTTTGTCGCATAAAGCTAACACACGGCATGCAGTCCACATGATGTTAAGTGATCACTGCCACCCATGGACATTAGTAAGCAACCCTTACAACGATTGAATCGTACCTGAGGTTGACCACAGATGCGTTGTTACCCCGGACCTGGATGTTCGCCTTGTGTGTAATTATGGCCGGCAACTGCGCCTCTCCAAACCTAAACTCAAGAATTGTATTGGCGGTACCTCCCCGGTCGAACTACGTGAGTTCTACCACCTGTTAAATTGACCACTTACCCCATGAGGTATTTTACGCATCAGTGCTCATACGAATTGATGTTATCTTTGAATACTCTTTGGAATCAGTTGACATTTTAGGGTTATTGAACGAAAGTGTTTTCATAATCATAATTATCCAAAATTATAAGAACCACAGTATATTTGCTATGACTATACGTTTTTTATATAACTTGATAACTCAAATAATTAATTTTATTACGCGACGGAATTCCATTTGTAGATACGTTCTGAGATAACTGAGATATAGAATCCGATGGTATTGAAGCAAGATAGCTAAGGAATCCGACAGGGGCCAAACCAACTTATCCTTTACTTGGCGTATCCGTTGGCACTTGGCGCCCAATGCCGCTAGGGTTGCCAAATACCGCCAATCTACTTGGCTGGGATTTCATTCATATCTATATGGCATTATTGTGATTTGCGTGAGTATGATCGTAAGGTAGTAGAAGTCAACACCCGCCGGGCGGCGGGTGTTGGCAATTCGGTCGCGTAGCAGTTGCTAAAAAGTGTTTTGCGTGTACAAGAGCTGAATGTTTCTGACCTTAATGATAGTTATGCCTTCCATGCGGAAAAATGCTAAATACTAGAAGTCTAGATTGATAATTAATATATAAAACATCGCATACTGTTGTAATTTTAATGATTAACTAGTAGTTTTTTTAATGTGGTCGCATATGGCTAGCGTGGTGGACTATGACATATGTGGTTATCTCATTGAGGAAGAAAATTTCATAGAGTAGTAGATATTAAGTATCTATATTAAATATTAACCACATTTTAAAATTCGTATAAGTCACTTATAAAAAATTGCAACAGAATAAAGAAATAAGAATGTAACAACCTACACACACAGACCACGGAGTATTTATTGAATTTTTGACACAAATAAAAACTAAAAATCCCCATTATGGCCGCCGAGATTCCTTTATAATTAGTTTGTCCGCCGCAACCCTAGAGGGAGTGGACTGAAAAATGTAAGTAATAAAACGAGGCGATGCGAGAGCACGTACCTTGTTAGGTGCAGGGACGTGCGCCTTGCATCTACACTTGGTACATAGAAATAAGTGATATAAGTTTGCAACCAACACCTCTACGGTATTTGTCGTAGATCTATTTATCTTCGTTAAATTACATCGAAATCTTGATAGCAGGTCTGGAATATATGGGTTTTTCCGCATGAACATGCTTTTCGAATTTAGGCACCGTAGGAAAGCAATTTAATGAATAAATATAATAAAAAAACATACAGACGAATTGATAACCTCTTTTTTTGAAGTCTCTGTCTACATTTTCATTGGGAAAATGAGTGGTTTTTCGGTGGTTTCCGATACATAAAAGTACCTTTTCACGTAATATGATTTAATGCATGGGGCACCAAAATCGCGGTACGCCTAAAAATCCATCGTAAACATCGTGTGGTTATCTGGTACACACTGGACTGGACATTAAGTATTGGCGACATTCGCCTTATTTGTCTTGTTAATATACAACATGTAATGATATAACCTAGATAGTCGTATGGTATCTTGATATTTAGTGACGCTTGAAAGTAACATAACTTAATGTAAGTAGGTACCTAACTGGTTGACAGCTCTTGTCAGAACCTACATAAATAATACATTTTAATGAATAGTGATTTGTGCAGTTCAGAAACTCACAATACATACATAATACATATCCAATTGTGTAAAAACTTTAATATCATACTTATCGACTTACCTATCTATCCTAATTGAGACATGTGTGTCTTCATTTTTAATGACATACTTATCTGGATAGAGTATGTGTCACATATTAACTTAAATGAAGAACATAATTACACTTTTTCAGATATTTCCACATTTATTTATGTACTTAAAATTCAATTACGCCAACAAATTATAGAGGTAAGGCGTATATATACCTAATTTAAATTGTACTTGGCCAATGCATTGGACTACTGGCTTAATTCCTTTCAATTTGATTCGCAGTCATAATAACGAGTTAACGTTCATACATGCATGGTCCAAATTATTAATAAAATCAAACAAAAACCTGCTTAAAAAATAACTTAAAAAAGAAAAACAAGTACCTTTAACATTACCCGTATAAAGTTTGACTCAAATACTGAAATAACTACTATGTATACGAACTTAATACTTTAAGGTGCAGCACGCTGTGGGCTGTAGGGCGTGCCAAAGAAATGGACATACATACATACGCTCGAAAAACATTAACCTCCTTCTGACGCAGTCGGGTAAAATGTAGCGTGTCAAAGCTGACAGCTCTTTTTCGCATATGATAGTAGTGCTAGAGTGCTTGATGTACGAGTGTGCACAGAGCTATTATCTAATCAACTATGTAAAATACGGTAAGTATTACAGTAAACTTCACAATTTAAATTAGCCGTAAAATGCGTGCACTACCTACTACCCTACCCTACGTACAAGATGTAGAATGAACTTCCTCCTGAGGCTCTGGAGCGTTATGCTATGGGGTCCTTCAAAAGATCAAAAGAGATGTAAAGTAGCCGTGCAAAATCTCCTTCGAAGCCGGAAATGCTATGGCGACCCCTCTTTGTTGCAAATGTCTATGGCCGACGGTGACTGGTTTCTATCAGTTGGTCCTTCTGCTTTATAGCCCTGTTTGGTTATAAATAATTGGGCGTTGGTACTATTCTGGCAAGGTACCCCAAAAGGTAGATCTTCCATATTTTATTATACATCGCGAATCTACTCTAGATTAGAGCACAGTAATAGAAAATGTATGGGTATTCAATTTTAATTCTGTTCGTACAAAAAAACCGGCGTATCAGCTCACATCTCTGTACATCAGGAGCCGAGTCACGGTGGCGAGTGATTGTAATGTAATGCGCATTCCCAATTCTGACTCGATCCCGACAATTTATTTTCACGCATCTAGTTACGACAAATCCCAGTGATTTAAAATAAATGTGATGGTTGGGAAAAGGCTTTGTTCTATAAGTAATTATGCTTCAGTTTTTTATTTGGTTTAGGGGGGAATCAATGTAAGATACCTGACCTTTTAAGGACAGATTGGGTTATGGTAGATTTTTACTTACTATACTCACTATGTTATACTTTTACTACATATGGGTCGAAATATATATATTACCTAATTTAATTATATTCGTCATTGATCGACCGTTGTGAATTCAACATACTTTGATTATGCTCTGTTTTGGAGCGAAACACGTATTGAAAATTAGATATAGAGGCGCATTGTTGCAAAGTAATTTAATTGGACTTTATTAATTCTATTTGAGCACAATAATATAATATATATGGGTACTGGGATCAATTTAGTTGTATTCGTACAAAAAGCCAGCGTATCTGCTCACATCTTACTCTCAGTACACCGCGACCGAGTCTCGGTGGCGGGTAATGTAATGTAATGCGCATTCACAATTCTGACAATACGAGTGTGTTGAGTTGTGAGTTGATTTGGAGTAGAGTTGGTTAGTTCAAAAACAATGATAGAGTGTGTATAATTTATTTTACCTCAAATTTAGTCCCTCTCTTTGTTTTGAGGGGAATAAATTTAAGATATCCCACCAATTCTTTTTAAGTTTTGTTCAAAATTACCACAAACTCTTTATTGGTTTCGGAGATGAATTGTGCCCAAGAACTTTTTACTAACTAAAATATAATAATAAAATATAATAATGGATAAAATATATGTGTACTCAATAAAAAGCCAGCGTATCTGCTCACATCGCTCAGTACATTGGGACCGAATCACGGTGGCGGGTAATGTAATGTAATGCGCATTCACAATTCCGCGAGTGAGTGTGTTGAGATGTGTGATGGTTTAGAATAGTTAAAGTGAAAGTCAAAGTCAAAATAGTTTTATTATATAAGATCATTACAATCATTTATAATCTTCAGCTATAGGGGAGTTATTCAAAAGTAATGATATATAAACTATACATTGGTTTAATTTATATTAACCCAAGAGCCCTTAAGATACCCGACCGAATCTTGTTAAGTTTTGTTCACGAAATTGCTTCACGGAGGATTATGAGGATGGCGGTGGTACCTCGCCGATCGAACTACATGAGTTCTATCACCTGACAACATGAGTTCTACCACCTGACATTTACTCTTACATTGAACATTTCCAGGTTGTAGTTGTTAAAAACTTAGGTAAAGTGATACACTAAACACAGTACAGTACAGTTGAAAGCACGAAGATTATATTTTTTCCCGCACCGAAGGGATATCTATATAGGAATGCTCGGGGATTTCGAGTGGAATGCACATCCCATACATACAACATACATGATGCCCTTAGGCTAAGCCCCGGGGAAAGAACCTTCAAACTAAAACTAGACGTTTCTTCTAGACTGAAACGGTATCGGAATACCGGGGTATTTCATTTATTTATTGCATACAGTATCAGGGGAAAGCCTAACGTAAACCTAATAAACATTACATACCAGTGTACCATATATCGATGTTTAAAAGTGAGGTCTTTCAAATCGAGGCCTAACAGATAAAGGTTTTCTAAACGATAACCTAGACTTATAAATAGATAGACAAGTAATTAGTATTGTTCTGGAGTAGGTTACAGATGATTTTCACAATGATGATGTTGCATTCAACGGGCTAGTACTCTTCTGAAGTAGTTCACAAAATGATTTTCATGTTAACAATGATTCTTGGCGCATTAAACATGCGTTGTCTGAAGAACCACACTTATCTTACAAGAATTATCATAATCTTCCGTAAAGCAATTCCTGTGTTTCACTTTGGAGAGGCATGGTTACCGGTTACCGGCATACAAGAGGCGAACATCTTAGTCCTCAGGGGTAAAAACGCATCTGTAATTAGACTTAGGTATGATTTAAATGTGCTTAGGGATGATGACTGATGTCTACAAGCGGCAGTAACCAGTTACCATGAGGTGGACTGCAGGCTCGTTTGCTTTATACGATAAAAAAGAATGTAGCAATTTGTCCCTACAGACCTGCAAAACCTCGTAAGTTTTATTCCTAAAAGAAGCTCGTAAATGCATAATCTAGTTTCATTCCCATTCCGGATTCACAAGAGTTTTATTCCGTCGCATGGTTATTGTAAAATACATCTTATTTCATGTATTCTTTATGTCTCACGTACCCAGGGTGCCGTTAGTTCTTGAAAAGAATTTTAATATACAAGTTTAGTGTTGCAATGGGATACACGGAATATACTCGCAGATATCTGAACTATTTTAAAATGTAACTCAATTGAATACTTCGAAGTTAGTAATATGACGTCTAAGACGATGTCAAATACACGAACACCTTCTTTACCTAGTCTTGAAGTGTGAAATGTAGAATACTATACGATAATAAGATTTTTAATAAATACTCTCAATAGTCTCTGCTAACAAGGTAGTGTTAGGGATTTGGCGTGAAGATGTGGGTGTATGTGTGTGAGTGTGTATAATAAGATTTTTTTAATACTTTCATATCATGGTTGTAAATAATCTGAGGTAAATGTCACTGCTGTTTTTTTAATTGTAAACAAATCCATAACTCCGTCAAGTGAAGGGTTACGGATCATGACGTTAGGTATATTATAATACTAGGCGGTCGTTAACATATTATCACCTTGTGTTCAAGTTGAATACTTAGATAAAGGTATACCTTTAAGTTTGAACCATAAATAACCCTCGTCGTCCCAAAGCATATTAACATAATATAATAATTCACTTTATATTTTTTGTTTTATATATGTCAACTATTTAAAAATTTACAGCTTCTACATATTACGATTCAAGGAATACCCTGGGACTAACGAACGGACGGACAAATGGACAGCGAAGTATTAGTATTGGATTATTATAGTCCAGTAGATAACTGTTGGGTACGAAACATTTAAGAGGAGTTGTATCTAAAAATTGACACATTGGAATATCTCAAATCTATATTATAAGTTTTCGCACTTTTAGGCATTTGACATGTTTACCGGTTCCTGCTTTTTAAGCATATTCACATTCTTAACATTTTCTGTGTATTTTCCATTTCCTTCTAAAACATTTTTAATCAATTTGTCTGTTGCGCTTGTAGAGAGATTTTTTTATTACAAACTAGAAACTATTCCTATATTCTAGGAATAGACGGGCGTACATTATTTTCAAAATATTTTTTTTCTTATAGCTACCTCTTTGTTTCTGATATATTTTATAGCATCCCAGATTTTGCGGAGCAACCTCATGTAAAACATATTACGCGGCATAATCTCACACATTAATCTTGGAATGCCCAAAACAATTTTAGTGAACAAATCGTCGAGATCCCGATAAGATTTATGCGAAGCCTTTCCAGTACGAGGAATTTTATCTGTAACTAGTACAAATACCGTTTTCGTCCCACATTACACTGAAAGGCTGAAAATCGTAAATTTGCTCGAGACCTCACTTACATCGGGGTTGGGTCGAATCGACCCCTTACTTGGTAACGGGAACTGATTCATCGGGAGCTGATTGTCAAGTGGTACTTCGTAACTTTGTTATTGTAGTAAAAAGAAAATGTAAATCTTTATATCTTCTTACCTTCGAGCTACATGATTGAGCTATACAACTATATTATAAGAGTATTCTGAGAATGACGTACTTTGCAATGATTCAATTTTAGTAACAGCATTGTTTATTTAAAAGCAGTATTTTATTTCATGATTTTGGGTACAGATTTTTTTGCTGTTGCATAGTGGGACCAATTTAAGTCCTTCTGTAATGAGATCAGTACCATTGGTATGGTAAAAAGTCATTATCAATTTCATTATTCAATCCGTATAATAGTCATTTAAATATTTAGTCAATGAAATAAATGTACGTTATCTGGAGTTTTGTGTTTATTTATTTATTTCGTTAACTTGGTTTCTTACTACTATTAAAAATTTTCTGAAACAAACAGTTTATTTTCTGCACAGCTGTTACCTGAAAACTTCTATTTCATTGCATAGTTACTGCTAAGTTATCGCAAAACTTAGCTAAACTTATTTTATTTAAGATTTTTTTTAATATTAAAAAGAAAGGGGCCTGCTTGGTTTGTTTCTTTTTATTCGTTCAGAATCTGTTGTCCGTCCATCCGTCTGTCCGATTTCCAAAGAGCTCTACTGTAGTGTCACCGTAAAAGGTAGTTATTTAATTTTTTATTGAATTGCTATCGGTTCTATGATAACAAATATTAAAAATGATAAAGTGTTTACAAAATTTTATTATGTTTATATGTACTTTGGTACACCATTAACATTTTTACTCGGAAATAAAGTCTTTGTTGAAATACATACATACATATCTTCACGCCAAATCCCTAACGGGGTAGGCAGAGAGTATCGAGTGCCAAATGGCACGGT
>DWNR01003468.1:0-11765 GCA_018250455.1 Polygonus leo | reverse complement strand
CAAGTACGATTGAGTCATACCTAAGTTTGATCACAGATGCGTTGCTACCCCTGAGGACTAAGATGTTCGCCTCGCATGCACGAATGAATAAACTATGTCTATGGTAATGATTATTGTTGACATTGAGTGACAATATTAATTTTATGTCCGGTTGGCAACAAAGTTTACGCATAAACGTGAGTATAAAACGAACGGGAGTGTGTGTAATGTTTTTTATTTTTATTAATTTCATATATTTAAAGTGCAATTTTAATAAAAATATTACCTTTCTGCTTTCCTTGTCATATAAAATGTAACCTTGTCAAATTTCATATTCCTCCGCCCGCGCACTGTTCCAAAAAGGGGTACAAAGTTTTTGTTTCACGTATTAATATATAATAATAATAACATAAGCTTATTTCGCGACGATTGGTCGACGTCTAACTTATATAAAATCAACTTATATGTACTCGTTTATTTTTTACATACCTACTGCCGCCACCATAATAATCCTCCGTGAAGCAATTCTTGTGTTTCGGTTTGGAGAGGCGTGATTGCCAGCATTTACTCAAGGCGAACATCGTAGTTCTCAGGGGTAGCAACGCATATGTGATCAAACTCAGGTATGATTCAATCGTACTTGGGGATGATTACTAATGTCCATGGGCGGCAGTGACCACTTAGCTTTAGATGGACTGCATGATCGTTCGTTACCTTTTCACAATAAAAGAAGTAGAAGCAACATACTCGTATATGTGTTCGTTTGTCTCTATTTCACACACTACAGTGTGACAAAAGCGTTACAGTCTATTATGGCTCCTAATAAAGTCTGGAGCTGACAATTCTTGGGGTCAAAAATTATATTGCGACATGATCGCTAAGCCATTTTTTCGAACGGCCGCACTAGGATCAAATATTTTTTGTTGTCACCAAATTTCTTTATTACATTTTGGCTACAATTCCGTTCCCGACTTCAAATCTTGTGTTAGATATATTGTTTGCTTGTATTTTATTCATCGACTTCAAAAAAGGATGAAATTTTATGTTCATTTGTATGTTTATTTTATTTAATCATCATCACTTTTATAAGGGAATTAGGGCTCGGCGCGGACTGTTTATCTATATAATTGTATTTATTTGTATAATTAGATAAGTCGTAATCTGTTTATTTGCACTAGTAGTCATTTCTGGGGCATAGGTCTCCACCTAAGCTTTCCAATCAGTCTATGTCTTTTTCTTTACACCTAATTTTTTTATCGTTTAAAAGTAGCAAACGAGATTGCAGTCCACCTGGTGGTGGACTCTGCTGCCCATTGAGATCTTTAACCAACCCCAAGTACAATTGAATCATGACTGGAGTTGATCACAGCTGCATTATTACTCTGAGAACTAGGATGTTCGCCTCGCTTGTAAGTGTACCTGGCAACCACGCCTCTTTAAACCGAAAAACAATAAATAGCTTCACGGAGAATTCTGAGGGTGGCAAGTGTACCTACCTCCCCGCTTGAATTACACAAGTCTATCGCGTGGTCCAACTCTGTAATAAAACACGTTCAATTGTATAATAATAACGTGTACCCACATCTATTATATCGTGTCTTTATAATATATATATATGTCTTTATAATATATCATATACACGCGATCTTTATCAACCTTTTCTAATTATCAGTTTTGTGTCATTCCCACTGGTGCCAGATATTCCCAGCTTAATTACGTAATTGATGGGAATGCCCTCTCACATATCATGACAAAGAAAAATATTCAGTAAGTCGATATCATATAAAATTGACCTTAGTTTATCAATTTATTTTGATATAATTAATATAATTATTTCTGACATATTATTTCTAACGATTTCGCATATTATTGCTATCATAATGGTGTGCTAGTCGAAGCTAACCAATTATATCGACTCATTTTCGAAATCATTACCAATCCATTAACTTTAGCAACAAAGCAAGCTATTGGTGCTTTACTTGCTTGCTTTTTTGATTGGTTGCCTTTGGGTATTTTGTTTTTTATGATATAAAGATAGCAAACGAGCATGCAGTCCACCTGATGGTAAGCAGTCACTGCCGCCCATGGACGTCAGTAATCATCCCAAGCACAATTAAATCATATCTAAGTTTGATTACTGACGTGTTGCTACCCCTGAGGACTATGATATACGCCTCGTGCATAAGTATAGCCAGCAACCACGCCCCTCCAAACCGAAACACAAAATTTGCTTCACGTAGGATTATGAGGGTGGCGGTGGTACGTCCCCGGTTGAACTAAACGAGTTCTACCATCTTACTTTGGAAGGGTAACAGTAAAGTTTAGCCCGAAGAAAACAGACCGCCAAACGGCCGTTCGGACGTGACGTCAAAGGCCGTAAGCAGTTGTTTATTGTGAGATGAGATCTATAAAGTGATCTGAAAATATAATACACATAAAAACTGTTAATCTTTAAGTTCCTTCTTAACAATTTGTCACTGGGAAAGCATATTAGAACCAGGCCTTTCTAAGTGAAGGGCATCCTTTACTTTACTAAGAATGTCACGAAATAACAACACAAAATAATTTTACCATTATGTCTGTCAATTTTTTTAATATTACTTTAAACATTTTTTACTTTCTATGGCGTCGAATTACTGTAAATTATATAATCAGCAATAGGCCATTGACTTCAGTCCCACAAGATTAATATAATAGATAAAACTAAAGTCAAATGTCCCAACATTTTTATTCCAACTTAAATATATCTATAATGTCCAAAGTCATCCATCCTTTTCATTCTATTCATTAATTTCGCCTTATCTTCTTTTAACCGTTATGGAGCCTAGAAAATTACTGTCATTTACATCCTTAGAAAAAAGGATTCTCAACTAAAATTTGAGATTTTTATTATTTATTAGCTGAAGTATATTTCAGCGATGTAGGGGTTGACGTGTGAATTGATGGGGGCCAATAACGCAGCCCATCAACTGTGAGACTTCATTCTTTTAAAATATAATAAAACATTTTTAAAACTTTTAAAATTTCGTTTGTACAAATGTAAGATAATATTGTAATTATCTTACATTTGTATTGTAAGATAATATTGCTATCATTAAAAAGGAATGAAAATTTAACGTTACGTACACTTAAAGTATATTTTTATTTATTTTTACCGCTATCCTCAAACGAATAATTTTTTTGGTCAACCTCACGTACCTTACTCCCTCACTCTTATATCTGGAATCAAATTATAATGTTGCTTTTAGATGTATATAGATGGTAGTAACCACTTACTATCAGATGAACTGCAGACTGTGTTAATGAGTGCCGCAGACAAATATTTTATATAATAAGTTATTTTTCACAAGGGAGCACGCCACACGGCAAACATTTAGGCTTAACTTTTTTTTCAAAACTTCAAAAGTATCATACTTTTGAATTTTAGAAATTGCATAAGATATAACGAAATGTAGGACGTTTTAACATAACTTCATACTTTTACCGACTTTTTAAAACTTGGTCCTTGTGGAAGTCGGTTAGCGAGGGGAATGCGAAGAACTTTGGTGTCAGTATTATGCAAAATCACCTCTCAGATGATTTGCATAGAACGGCGTTGTCTTTGAATGCGAACGAAAGAGAGTTTTCTCATTTTGACCTCTTTTCATATGAAAGCCTTTTACTTCCAAATAATGCCGGATATTTTTTTTAGTTTAGTACACTTTTGTTATGCAATGACGTTGGTATTAATGTTGACTTGCATTCTTTGTTTTTCACAGAAATATCATTAAGAAAAAACTTCGAACACAAACCAACATACAACAAACTGCAGGTAATTAATAAAAATACTAAAAGTAGCATTAGTGATCATGCCAATTCCACTCTTTGAACTGTAAGATTAATCCTACGTATTTTTTCACTCATCCATTGTACATGGTGAGCCCTTAGCGTTCTTATAGGCTTTACAATGGTGAGTGCTCTCTAGAACTATTTGACGTGGTGCCCATACTATCAGTGTACCAATAGTCGAAGGAAGAGATTCCATACACATAAATTATACAAAGGGCAGTCCCCCATAGTTTAATATGCACGTACATTTGTAAGACGTGAAATGAACTCTTTCCTAAGGTATTCTCGGGGCGCTAAGTCATGGGGTTTTTCAAATAAGATGCAAAGAGAACTTACCTACAAATCGGGCAATGTATTGTCAACAATTCTAGTGTTTGCTTTATCTACCTCAACTATGAAAAAATATATAACGATACATAAGGTGATGTGTACTAATTTTTAAAATGTTCTAAATTTATTATAGTTCCTAAGTAGCGTGGTTATATAGATTGTGTAAAGGACTTTATTAGATATACAAACACTACGTCCAAAAATTGAGATGAAATCACACGTTTCGCTTTTATTTAATAGAATGATAGATACCTATATGATTAAGTCATGTGAATGGAAATTTACTGTCCAGCTATAAACTTGTCGCACTAGCGATGTGCGTAATGCGGCTAAAAGAAACGTACACAGATATACTGAGGAAGCCAAACACATTGATGAACGCGATGATTCATCATCATTGATGATCATTGATGAAGTAAAATGTATGGAAGAGGGAAGATATTTTTTCGCAATAACGTGCCACTTTTGAATCTCTAAAATTTACACCTTCAAGCGTTCGTTGTGTCTGTCAACAAACAAATGAGCTAATAGTGCATTCATAGATAAATGTCGCGAAAAAATCTAGTTCTAGGAAGGCATAAAGGAAGGGTATTAGTGGAATACTCACGTAGATACTCTTTATTAAATAACGACATCGTAAAATTGACGTAGTAAGCCATCTGTGGCCAACTTAAAATACGATTCAATCATACTTGGAGCGGATTACAAATGTCACGCTCTTTTGCTATATCAATACAAAAACAAAGCAGTCGTGGCCTGCTCTTTCACTTGTTTACCTTCACCGTTCGCGTGATATTATTCAATTTCGATACACTTCGTTAGGTGACATACTTCTGTGTTGACGGAACAATTCCTCGAGTTATTTCTTTATTGCGTGAGATATTGTACCTCTATAGGAAGAAAAGAATTTTTGCTTTTTTCAACATTGAAATAGTTTTTTTTGACGACATAATTCAATAACTCGCGATTAAAAAAATGACAAAAAGTGTCGTATTAATTCGTTGGTACGCTTTTATTGTGTTTTAAGTTCCCATGTAGGTATAACATTTACTAATTACATCTAAAGGACAGGCTTGCAAAAGATAAAGCAATCGCGTAATATTTATAGAAAAAAAACATTTGACATGAAAATCAAAACTTTTAATTTAGTAAGTCTATTCCAGTTCTCAAGACCTCAAGTAAGAGTTTAATTACAGATCATTTCATTGATCGACCATCAGTAATGGTCACTGACGATCAGGTGGACAGCATGCTTGTTTGCCATTTTTATATTATACAATAAAAAAAATATACACAAAAAGAACCGAATTAAGAACAAACTTATACACACACACACATACACACACATCTTCACGCCAAATCCCTAACGGGGTAGGCAGAGGGAATCGAGTGCCAAATGGCAAATAAACTTATAATTTTAATATTGTTGTGATCGCTTAGATTTCGAGTTTTATTTTCGATTTTCGAGTCACTTGAGTTGCACAGTGTATTTTGAATGTCTATCATTACGTAAGAAATGGAATCCTCTTTATAATGAATCTATAGCAAAAATATAATCACATTCGGTTTATGAACAAAGAAGCTCAATCCTCAAGATCTCATGTGGGACTTTTCTGAGCCCGTCAGGTAGATAGTATGCAAACGGGCATGCAATCACCAACTTCTATATTACAAAAAAAAATAAAGTAATAGAAAGAATCCAAGTAAACAAGCTGACATTGCCACGTCCCGTTGTATATCCCCACACCTATATTTCTTTGAAGTTCAAAAGAATAAATAAACGAAAGAAACGTGTCCCAAATACGAATATCAACATTAACACCTGTTTACAGCTCGGCGAAATATTTCGTCCCAAAATAAACTTTTCACGGGACATTCTCATCTCATTCGCTGGATTAGGTTTTGTCTAGACATAAACAGACGAATTCGGGTCACTGGTGTACGAAATCATTGGGGATAAGTGAAATGAAGTTTATTAAACGAGAAAGGTAAATCTGAATTGGAACATTAAGAGGTGCTTTTATATTTGTTGGTTTGAAATGTTAAGACGTGATATAAGACGTTATATTTTGGGTGATATTTTATGACAACTTTTTTTGTAGTAAATATCAATGGGCTCAGAGCAAGCAAAATTGTGTGTGACGGTGTAGTAATACATATTCTGTAGAGTACAAGTGTCATGTAGTCATGTGACAAACTGACGGACGGATACTTATTAGTAACAGGGTCCTGTTGGCACTCTTCGGATATCCGATTGGTACGGAAGCTTAAAATATTTCATTTTAAGCAATACTTTCGCTTTATATGATATATAACATTATGTTACTTGGGGATGATATTGTATATGTTGCATATAAATCTTTGAATAATATTAAAAACGGTTTGTTGATTACCTATATTTTCAATTAATTCACAATTCGCTTGAACAGTTGTCGCCACGCGCTCGCACCTACAGCAGATTTCATAGTTCTGCACGAAGTAGGTCACCGAATAACACATATCAACACATATCTTTTATACTATAACGAAAGTATAATTATATATTTTTTAAGTTTGTTTTGTGAAGGCCACTGCCGCCCATGGACATCAGTAATCATCCTCAAGTACGATTGAGCCATACCTAAGTTTGATAACAGATGCGTAGCTACCCCTGAGGATTAAGATGTTCGCCTCGCGTTTAAGTATAGCCGGCAACCACGCCTAAGACGTTGCTCATTGCTTCACGGAGGATTTTGCGAGTGGCGGTGGTACCTCCCCGGTCGAGCTACATGAGTTCTACCATCTGGTGAGTTTAGGGGTTACTGGCAGAGGGTTGCAACTCAAATTTCATACTTGCTGATCATTCTAGACTATGAATGAAAACATTCAGCTTTTATAAATTTAATGACGAAGGTCTGGCTGTCCTGGGCTCTTGGGCTACTAGCTTATTATTTCAAAATATAAAATACCCGAAGAATACGGGAAATTTATATTTTACCCAAATAACTTTTGTAGAAAAGTTTTCCAAGTAATTTTGAATTGTCAGCCATGTTATGAAACTATGGATTAGGTACTGGGGCAGCATAATCGAAGGGAAGAAAAGGGCGGGCATGCGCAAAATGGTTTACCCCCCACCCGATAGAGGGCATTGTGTTACTTTTAGTAGGTATGCAAGTTTATAAGGGCATTGTGCAGATGGCGTTGTTTCCATTTGATGCAAATGTAAATTATTTTGATGAATATACTCCTAGAGGTAAAGCACTGAAATCAGAAATGTTTAGATGCAGTCAACATCTAAACTTATGCATCATCAAACGAAACAAAACAAGCATAAAATATTAGGCCTTCGATTTTCCAAAGTAAAGTGAATATTAGACATTAATGGTTGTTTAACTTTTCTTAAAGGAAGATATTAAAATCAATACATGTCAAGTTATAGATTATTAGAATTTCGACCCGCAAAATCGATTTTTATCGTTCGAAGTACAACCTTACGTTGATTTTTTTCGACGACGTGACATTGGTCAACCATAATATCAAAATTATCGAATAGAAGAGAATCTTTAAAATCAGATCAAAACAGAACAACATTCCAGACAATATAAAAAAATGACACCAAAGCCGGTAAAAAATTGTAATAATTGGTCTGTTCTATACTAAAAAGAAATAAAACCCAACTGCAGTTATTGGAACCGACAGACAACAAAAACAATTTCGGGACTCAGTGTGTACAGCTCCCGCGGGCAATAGCTGATGTTCGCGAAGTTCGTAAACTGGAACGCTCCCGCCTGGAGACCGGTATACGTATACGTGAGTGGGAGTTTTTATTTGAATAAAGTCAACTTTGGCTAACAATTTTTGCTTAAAAAGTGTTTTACTACGTATTATATTACAAATACTATAATTGTCTAAATATTTGGATGTTGATGTCTTTAACAGCAACTCTCAAAAGCCATTTAAAAAATGCAAGCCTTATAATGCTATAAGTATAAATATAATTTGGAGTTTTCTTTACTACTCGTGTAAATGTAACTAGCAAGGCAATCGAACTTCACTCGGATATTTCTAGCATAAGCAGCGCCATCTGTTGTTGAATAGCTGACTTTCTCGTTTTTCATTGCCTGAAATACGGATAAAACGACGTTTTCTAAAAATGAAACCTGCCAAGATCGATTTGTCGCACCCGAAATCCCCTGCATACTAAATTTCACGAAAATCGTTTGTGTCGTTCGTCTGTCTGGTAAACTATATATTTATACTACGTCATCTCAGTCCTCAGTGGTAGAAACGCATGGTGTCTATCTCGTGAGAATCAATTATACTTGATTACACATGTCCATGAGCAGCAGTACTTATACTCCATCGTTGTATTTGGTGAGACCGGACTTTAAAAACTGATAAGTTGTTGATGTTTTTAAGCATAATGGTTTAACAATGTATGTTGTAAAGTAAGTACAAGTAATAAGAATATTGAGAAATGTGGACAGTAATAGTTCCAGTACAAAATTCATATCAATACAGAATTGTAAATGTCAGTTACGTTAGGATAACATTTAATTTTAAGTAAAGGTAAAACTTTTTCTTTAAATAAATTTGGTTCTATTCTTGTCATTGATGGACATTGATGGACAGTAACCCTTAATAAGTAGTATGTATATCAAAGACTGTGGAAGACCAGCGCTGGTTGTTGTATAACAACCAGCACAATGCTGAACAGTATCCGTTTCGTGGTATATACCGCTTGCATGCCATTACTGTTTTAGCTTAGTTTTAGATTTAAGTAACATATAGACAAGTGTGTATTCACTATGAATAAATATTTTTCTTTCTTTCTTTCTTTAAAAGAGGTCTACCGCAGAAATTTTATCTACGGGTATTTCGCGTGCATGAATTTCAAATATTATGAGTCTCGTTTAAATAATACTGAGGAGAAAGCCTGGTTAGCATAAATTATACGTTCACACAATCTTGATCCACAAAGGGAAATAGGTATGGCTTATATAACTGCATTCGGCTAAAATGTATATCTTTAATGAATATGTAAGGGGTGAAAATACTAGTTAAATAGAAAATATACTTAAATAGAAAATGAATATTTTTGGGTATATACAGAAAAATCGATAAGCCCCTTTGATGAATGTCTGCCATAAAGTCGTAATATAATATACCTAATAATTGTCTTAATCATTGCTATTAATTTCATTATATTTTCACGACTCACGTTGAATAGACAAAACTGTAATATATATCTACACTAGAGACTATGTTAAAAGTGTACGTATTTTGAATAATAAACGATAGTCTACATCGAATTAGCTTAATGTCTTATAAACAAAAGGTTTCTTCGTAAAATTACAAAGTAAACTTGCAATGTGATTAAAATCTATCCGCCATTTTGTTTATTCAATTAAAAACGTGAAATGTACTCGGCCTGTTATTGCAACAGGCAGGGTACTAGGGGGATATAAAATATAGGATATTATTTTCCCGAATGTAAAACAAACAGATTTGTGATAGAAATAAAACAAATTTTAAGTACATATGCGTAAGTTTGCATCAATGAATTTTGTTGGTATGCAATAGCTTCTGGTTCAAATTCAAATTGTCTTGTTTAAAAATACATTATCTGTGTCAATAATGCCAAGTTTATAAAAAGAAACGAAATTATACCACCGGTAGTAGTGGTTATCACTCACTCATAATAGTTACAATGAAAAACCTACAGATGAATTGAGAATCTCCTTATATAACGTTGGTTAATAAACCTTTCAAAATATACGTCTTTCGCAATTTACTTTATTTTAACAAAAATAATAAAAGTTTGTCATCAACGAACGTATAGGTGTCCCAAAATTCAACGATAATAACTCTCATAAACTGGAGGTAGGCCTGCTTATGCCTGTTATGAAAAAAAATATTCACGGATTATCGTTGAATTTTGAGACATCCAGTATATGATTATTGATTGACTGTTTTAAACGTGAATTAAAGAAGAGCGTGAAAATATCTAATATTGACTGCTACGAGATTTCATAGCTACTTAACGTGCGTTTCACATCTTCCAAAAATTGGATTTCAAAAATTGTTTATCTTGTAGTAAAAAAAATCAATATCAAATTAAGTTGAAATAAAACACACAAAATAAAACCTCATACTTGCATTTTCTAATGCTGAACTTCATGAAAATAGTGACGTCGACATGACGTAATTGACGATGTTTTTAAACTTCAGGCATTTACCAGGGCATCAGAATGAGCAAGGTAGTAAATGTTCAACTGTTGTGAAAACTTCACGAAGTCCACGAACGCATCGCTAGAGAAGAGGAAAGAAGAACCAAGCTGTTTTCGCGCATGCGTGTAATTTTACGTCCCTCTCGTTCGTTACAAAAGATAACAATAGAAGAGACCCGATATATTAACTGCACGTTGACCAATCAAATGTGCTCGCTGGAATGGCTATTCCAGGCGGGTGGCTACCCACCCATACCATACCCACAAGGTCTATGCCACACACACGCGCAAAATTGTTAAATAGTTCTCAAAACTTTTGAATTTGTTTCAGACGTACGAGTACTGTAAGTCGAACTGTAAGTCGAACTCGATACAGCCATTATTTTAAAATACTATTCAAGGTTCAAGTGTGCAAGTGCAACTTTATATATAGAACAAAGCATCATGAATCATCAGCGCCAACTCGACCTGTTACAATTGATAACATTTTTAATTGTATATCATTTCAATTTCCTTTGAATTGTTTCATAATTTAAATTCCATAAAAACCGTTAAGGCCATCCATTCCTTTAGTATACTTTAAAGTACCCAAACTGTCATTCTTGTTATCGAACTTCGGGTCAAACATCAGGACAGAATAAATTAAAATCGGTGTATCGTTTGTGCTACGTGCAGGATACGAAATACGTAACAAACAACAAATAATACAATGCTCGACTAGCAGATGGATATTTGCAAATCAAAACTGTGGTTTGCCAAGATTTCTTAATCAAGATTTCGTAAGTTTCAAAATCCAAGTCCAAAATTTGTGTTTTCAGACGAAAAAGATTACTTAACGATTTAAACTAATATTATTTAATTATATTAGAAAAAATAATAAGTCAATTACTTATCATTATTTAGATTTATGTAAAGTTTATATTAAACTCTTGATTTATCGTGTAACAGCCATTTAAATATCCTTTTATAAGTTTCAAAAATGATAAAACTCTTTAACGTATAACGGATCTTTAACTCTTTAAAAGGATGGCCCTGTCAGCTAGGGTTCAAAAACTAAGATTTCAGGGTCACTATCTATATGTTACTATTACTAAAAAAATAGTACTAGGTAGCAGGATCACATAAATATCTTGGTACGTACGTACTAGACGTATTTTTGGAAATAACCTTTCAAGACATACACGAAGAAAAATACATAAGTGAAGTATGGAAAGTTATCTTTAATGGTTTAAATATAAAATAATCATACACTTCTCGTAGAAGTAAGTTCAAGACAAGCAATACCTTCAAAGAAGAAATAAATGTTTTTTTTATATCGTCGGAACCTGGATATTATTATTTCACTAGCTGTGCCCGCGGCTCCACCCGCTACCCCTCCTTTTAGGGGTTGAATTTTTATGGCCTAAAACACGGCCGGGG
>DWNR01003467.1:0-11765 GCA_018250455.1 Polygonus leo | reverse complement strand
GTGGCATTAGAAAATACATACGACCCTAAATTTTCACCCATCTAGCATCGACCCCCATTTTTTTATAATTATTTTTGAATGGCAGAACAACGTTTGCTGGGTCAGCTAGTTGTTTTATGAAAGTCTTAAATAGCATTATCGCACCTCATAATTGTCCCACTGCTGGATATAAGAGCTTCACACAATGAGAACGATTTAGGCCATGGACTACCGCGCTGGCCAAGTGCGAATTTGTAGACTTCTTACACCCTTGAAATTTCGTAGATCTTTTAGGCGTGGTTTTCTTCTCTGTAAAGTAAGTGTTGATTAAAATTTTAGTTCCCAGGTCTCCAGCATGAGAAGTCGGATTCCAGACCATTAGGCTACAAAAATTTGGATTTCTCATCTCTTAGAAATCTCTTCACGACTTGGGTCTAGGTTTTTGTTTCACTCAGCAGTGACAATTCGACCATAGTTGATGAAATAAAAATTTGTAATACACAATGTACATCTAGCTGCAGGAAATATAAATAAAAATGTTTTTTTTAACAACTGTTCTGTAAACGTATAGTATCTGTATATGATATAAATGCGATGAATTCAAAGAAAAGGAAAGGTCTATCAAAATTTTGTTATCTCTAATTTTCTTCATCTATGGAAAATAAACTGATGATTTACTTAGAAACGCGTAGATTAAAATGTAATAATAGTTATAACAAGGCCGTAAAGATACATAAATTCTACGTAAATGAAAAAAAACTGTGTATCTCAAAAACCCTCATAACAAGACACTCGATTTTTTTCAGAATATGTAATAATAGATCAGACGTAATATTGGAAATAACTGAGAACATATTTCCATAAAGGCAATAAATTCTTATTTTATTGCCTTTATGGAAATATGTTCTCAGTTAATTATTAATTAATTTTAACATATCAACAATAAGAACCGACCTTCGAACAAAATGAGCACGAAATAATATTTCTCATTCAATCGATTAAAATAATTGGTGCTCATCAAAGTGGTGATACAAAAGGTTCATTGGAGCACGAGACACGTCTCATTTTCAACTCGTTTAACACACGCGTCTAACTTCTGTAAAACAAACGAAATTGTTAAGGAACGTGTCATACATAAAGCTAGCAGACGACTAGCTAATGTAGTATAAAGCGAATAGACAACTCGTCAACGGTATGTTTTTTGTTATTCGACTCATCAGATATCACAAAAAACCTTATGTTTAAAATTAATCATAACAAAGTGCCTATACAAAAAGTTCCTTTTCTTACCCTTGTAAAACAAATGAAATTGTTAAGGATCTTGTCACATATAAATCGAATAATGAGCGAATAGACGACTCGTTAAAGGAATATAAATCGATTAAACGACTCATTAAAAGAGTATAAACTGATGCAATTATTAAGGATTGTGTCACATAGAAAGCGAAAAACGAGAGAGAATACGACTTGTTTATAGAGTATAATAGATCGATTAGATGACTCATTAAAAGTATATACCGAGTTAACAACTCATAACAGGTGTATTTAAAATATAAAAAAATCAAAAAGTGTGATCATCAAAGTGCTGATATAAAAGGGTCACGAGACACCTCACGCGTAACTTCTGTAAAACGAACTAAATTATTAAGGAACGTGTCAAATATGAATCGAATAACGAGCGAATAGACGACGCTTTAATAAATAGTAAATCGATGAGATTAGTCATTTAAAGAATATAAACCGAATAGATGTTAACGGATGTCTTTTTTTCGATATTTTGTCGGATTTCGGAAAAATCCTAATGTTTAAAACGAATTAACGGAATTAGTTATATAAATAATATTTTAAAAATTAAAGGCATGAAATTGAAATGGCTTTTATAAAATATCGCAAACGCTAATTTTCTTAATAACAATATAATGAAATGACTTCATGCTTATTGACCCAGAGATCAGAGTAAATGCCTCATTTTATATATTTGTTTTCAGTGATAAAAAAAACCTTAACATTTGAAAACATACTTAATTGTCGTTTAAATTTCACGAATAACAATTACATATAGCTACAATTTATATTTATTTGGCTATTGGCCTCTTGCAACCTAACAAAATTATTATACTACTACTTAATATCTGCTACTGAGTCAGAATGCAATATAAAACGCCTCGCTCGCTGTTGCAAACAGAAAAATGTCAAGAATTTCTAGTAAACGTGTCTCCTTACGTCTTAAATGACATTAAAATACTCGTATTTCGCAGGTTGTCGTTTACCGCTTTCCCATCGGACGACCGGCAAACTTGGTATATCTTTTTGCCACGTCGACGAACTAAGTAAAACAATTGACCATAAAATCCGGCGTACGTGTCCCTCACAAAAAGAGAAAGCCTCGGGTCCATTCTAATGTCCCGTTTCTTAGAACATTATGTCTTATTTAAGACACGACAAAAAATAAAATAGCTCGCGTCGTGAAAGAATAGGGTGAAATGGGCCATAAAGGAACTGGCCGACGAGCTAAAGACAAAAGTCGTATTGCTACCGGGCGTTGAAATATTTGGCCGGTTGTAAAACGCTCTTAAGTTTATTGCGACATTGTTACACATCTGTGCGTTTTTTTCTCATTTACTGAGTTGTGACAGCAAAACAATAGCAATTTTAGCTTCTGTTTCTTAATAATGAGCTGAAAGACCCTTAGTTGTATTTTCGGACCATTGTAATTTTATACTTGTTTTGGATCCAAAAGCTTTTGTCGGCTAAGCACTGAGATGGCGCAATTAACTTCTGTTGACAGTTACTAACTAAATGCTGGCATCAATTCTCGCTCTATTAAAGTTACGACGTTTCTGCTTCGAGATAATATCGTGGCAGGTAATTAAAACTTTGTTAAAATGTGTCTTCAATGCGCATTTAAATTATTTTGCATTGTAACAACGAATTTATTGGACGGTGAGAATAAATCAAGTATCAATTTAAAATTAAATAGTTTCGAGTAGCATTCAGGCGTCGTTCATTTTATTCTAGACAGCTTTGATATTGTTACACTGAATAGTTTATAACTAAACGAAACTTATTAAAAACTTTGAAAATATCTACTGAACTAAAGATCGTGATTCTAAGTAGGTAAAGCAATCATAAGTTAGTTAAAAATAGTATTTTTGAAAACAGACATTATTATTAAGAAGTTGTTCAATATTTCATACATCAATTGAATATTTATAGCTATACCATAACATAAAAAAGACAGATAGTTGACTTTTTAAAGGTGCGTCACACATTTTTTTGCTACTCACGTTTTGTTTAAAATCCTTATTACCGGCGAAGTATTTATTGCTTCCAGACTTGAAAGATAGCGCCAGCGATTACGTCACAAAAAACTAAAAAGGGTTACCTATTTTAATCGCGTTTTTGTTCAGAATTACATATGCAGAAGCGGCAGACCAGAACCAATGCTCGTATCGTACATACAAACACATTTTTATTGCGCAGTAGCAAACATCGTGACGTCCTGTTTAGGCAAAATGTCCCCGTTCTACCCATTATACCAGTAGCATTATGTCGCCATCGAATGAATTTTAATTTGCCTATTGTGTTCATATTCCCCTTTGTCCTCGAATATTGTTGAAAATTGTCACGTTGGATAATTTTAGACTTAGGCCCGAAGGTCAAAAATATTAGTTCGTTGCAGTACTCTTAATTGTAATATTTAAAATAAAACTAATATTTTCTAAATTCTATTGATACAATTTTAGGGTTTCGTATTCAAATGGTGCCAATGAATGAGACTTTGCTGAAAGTCCGTTCGTCAATTCGTCCTGCAGCTTTATATAGAGCTGTATCTCTTAACCGTAACATGTACATATAAACCTCATAGAGATTTTATCGCATAAAGGTAGCAAACAAGCATGCAGTCCACCTGACGGTAAGTGGTTACCGGCCATGGACATCAGTAATCATCTCCAAGCACGATTAAATCATACCTAAGTTTGATCACAGATGCGTTGCTACCCCTGAAGACTAAGGTATTCGCCTCGTTTATAAGTATAGCCGGCAACCATGTCTCTCCAAACAGAAACACATGAAAAACGGTAGTACCTCCCAGGTCGAACTAAACGGGTTCTACCGCCGGCGTAATATAGCTAACGCCTGATGCCGTTCTAAATTTACATCCATTTACGTCATAGCAATTGTTTATAAGTAATCTGCATTTTGTTCGTTTTGTTACCAGCCACACTTAATGATAAAAATAGTTTTTGTCAGTCCGTTGGCATATTTGAATAATTTGTGCTCAACCTACCATACTATGTGTTAGCGCCAAACAGCTGTGTTTTGAGTGTGTGATAGTAATTATATGCACGTAAGGCTTTCCAACTAATTCGAAGAAGGGTTGGAATGTTCTCAGCCGTATGTTGTAAACTAATTCAAGTATATTTTTTATTAGTGAACGCGAGCATGTGGCTTCTATGATCTTAATTTATTTATTTTATAACATAGAAGAAACAATCGAGTTCATGGCTATGGATATAATGTAATTAACCCGACGGGCGATTAAATTTACGTCGGAGTTTGACTACAGAGCCATAAGTACGCAGAAGTAGATATTCGTCTCGTATTTGAATGTGTTAAAAGATATCCCAAGGACGAGTGCGACATTACTGTACAGAAAACTAATCATTACATAATGATTAGTTTTCTGACATTATTTCACCAAAAATGTTAACCTTTATACAGTCCACACGTAATTTTAAAATTTTAAGAAAAAGTTTCGTTTTAAGTTCAATTTTTGGTGAAACTAATGTCATCCAATTACTTTCCAAATTAGTGTCGCACAGAATATTTTGCAGCGCGAATATTGAGTGAGCCACACACACATTTGGGGCAAATCGAGATTCATAAATACTTCTTATCTATCATTATCACTTGTCTTCCCATTTTAATTTTGCCTTAAAAACGATGTTTCAACTTAATATGTATTACGAGGTACTATTACGTTTATGTGCAATAGCATTTATTTAAAAATAACGTAGTCACTGTTGGAAAAGTGTAATAATAAAAGCACGGCGCTCTACTTTCATAACTATGACAATATACCTCCTAAAAACTCAAATATGCTATTAAGACAGTCAAACTTATGACAAACTAGTCGAACACATGTTATCGTCTATTCATAGTTAGTTATTTGAAAAGTTAGGCCCGATTGTGTCCCAGTTTCGTCGTAAATCATTGAAGCACTCCTGTTGCTTCCGAAGTTGGACCGTTTGTTTTATGATTCTTTTGTTTAAAACTTTTATTGGCTCGGCCGTTCCAAAAACTAATTTATTCAGGGGCCAGGGCAGACGGAACCTTGGAACTTGGCTACTTCAGCCAATGTCCCTTACTTCTTGTTTTACAACCCTGTCCTTACTAAACGTGTTGTAAACTTGTTCCGAATTGGTTTCCGATTGTGAAAATTTCGCTCACAAAGATTAGTAAAAAACTTTCAATGTAATCGTCACTTTATAGAAAGTACCGTTTTAAAACAGCTAAAACAGACGTTTACAATTTTTTTCTATGTGCTTTTTTATTTATTTATTTTTAAAATAAATAAATAAAAAAGCACATAGAAAACAATTGTAAACGTCTGTTTTAAAACAGCTAAAATGTGCTTTTACTGTGCTTGTACTATGCTTATACTATGTGCTTTTACTGCATATATTTTTCAATTATGTAAAACAATTACGGACAACACAATTACGACGCCTGTTATTGATTTTAAACAAAATAAACTTAATTGGAACTAAAATCAATCATTGATGCAATGTTGCTTCTAAGGACTCTTTTAATATATTATATACTTAGTCTACCGTAGTCTTCTATCGTAATGTATCATACATAATACACATATAACGCAACATCGTATTTGAGTTCATGAATTTTCGTTAATCCCGGTAGCAAAATTTAAATGAAAATTTCTTAGGTGTTTTGGGAAATAGGTTATCTTTCTTATTAGTATTTTTCAATAGATAGATACTTACACATCTAGCTTCCTTGCTTGGAATTCGGAATTAGGTCCAAAAAGTGGGTTATATTTGTAGGTAGTATATTAATGACTTAAACTAATAGCTTCCGCCCACGCCATTCTATGCATGGATTTCGGAAATAGACCCATAAAGAAATCTAAAATTAAATATGTCCTATACAATTAACATCATACATACATACATATCTTCACGCCAAATCCCTAACGGGGTAGGCAGAGAGTATCGAGTGCCAAATGGCACGGTTCTGACATACTTGCCTAGCTTCAAACTAACTAACTAACTAACTTCTAACTTTTCAATTAGCATCATCATAGGTAGAAAACATCGGTGTCGTACATATACCAGATTTCCACCAAATTCTTTTATCTCTTTCGCTTACATTTCATAACCATACGTGTGAGTATTACATTAATTGCAAGTCTGTTAACCATCAGTTTTAAATTTGGAACACTGGCGCTAGTTTATTTTTACCCCCACATTTGATACGCTCTATTTTATGAAGAAGCGCTCCTCGTAAATGAGTTTTTCGAGTTATTAAGGCAAATTACTCGCGCGCTCAAAAGGCAATCAATAAGTGTGTAATAAGTTATGTTGATGGCTGTTAAGGCGGGTTCAGACGCTACTTGAGATGAAGCTTCCGTTTGACCGATGTGTTGTGATTTGTGGAGAATATTACTAGTTTTTTATACATTGAATGTATTAGTTACTTAAGTTTATTATTTTTTGGGTTATTAGATAGTTTTGACTGATTTTTTTCTACAGTATAAAAAATAAGACTTAATTTTTTTAGCAATGCTAACTGGTCATTACCGCCTATGGATATTTGTAACGATACTTAGTATAATGAAATACTCACATATTGATCACAGATACATCGCTATCTCTGAGCTCCGTCTCATGTATAACCGGCAATCATGCCTCTCAAATACTAAAATAGCTTCACTGTTGTTTATTGCGGGTGGTTCCTTCCCAGTCAAACTATATTACTTCTGCGGCCTGGTGTAAAGTTGTATCTCTTTTTAAAATCTTACAAATAGGTTGTTAACTCTACTGAATGTTTTATCTAATCATTGTCCATGACATTGCCTATATAATCGGGGTATTAATCTTCAAATTTTTGAAAGTGGAAAGTTTCTTAAAGCTTGATTTTGATTGAATGTTATTGCTTGGAAATGAAGAGGAGATGACGTTGCCGACCGTAGTTATGCACCTCGCGAGGCAGGGATGTTTAGTTTTCATGGTTTTCTTCATTATTTTTGGAGTGAAAAGTAATTCCTTAGGACTGATATGGTAAAGATTTTTTTTTTGTCAGATCATAGTAATTTATGTAACAAGAAAAGAAAATGCTCTTTGAAAAATTAAAGTAAATTGCTCGCATTAGGTACTAAGCAGCAAGGCAATTACTAAGCACGGAAAGTAACAATAATTGTTCTAAATGTGTTCTGACTCTATTTGATGTATTATTTTAGCTTCCGTTTGACCGTGTTGTTTCAATTTGTATAAGTAATGTTGATATTACAGTTATTTTTATATTACAATTACAGACATTTCACAGCTATATTTGTATTATTATAACTTGAGTATTTATTTTCTCGTTCATTACGGTGAGTGGCAGAAAATATTATGAGCTTAGATATTTCTCGGTGAATCGTATTTTCAAAGTTATTCGCATAAATATGTCTTGAATAACGACTTTAAGTTGCTATAAGTAATGTCACTTTCTTATACCAATCATAGTCTAATTCTGTCTTAAAACTAAGTTTCAAGAAAGTTAAGTGCGTAATTCTAATACAAATAAACCGCCTAAGTGGTTTTTGGGTTTCTTACTTATGTGTGTATTCAAAACCAACTTTTTTTTGGTGACGGAAAACATAATAAGTTACGCCTAACAAATTGGGAAATAAATCTAAAGAAATCCTTCCTTATATAGTCTATCAATTCGTTTTCGAAAAGAAACTCTGCCCAGAAGTGCGAAAGTAATAATGCGATGAAGTGTATTGTAATGCACCAATTATACTATTTTGTACTAATGTTTGCTTTGTCAACTGCAAAAAGTGAAAGTATTACAGTTTATAATTGTAATTTATATTTCTATCTATCAGAATTGCTAATATGTCATGTTAGAAGCACTTGATTTCACAATGATTAATAGTTCTATCAGGATGGAATGTTTATCAAGTCAAAATCTTAAGGCACTTGTTTGATAGTAAAAGAGGAACGATTTCTAAATGTTCTGAAATTATACAGTTACAGCGACAGAGAAAGTAAGACGTAAATTTTATAAATATTATGAAAGCAGAGTCGCTTATTAAGATACAGTCCTACATATTAGTAGATAGTTTATCACGTAAGTGTTCTCCAATAAAATACACATTAATTGGTAACATCAAATGTTTAATCAAATGCAAGATCAAACATTATTGGAATCTTATTAAAATTCCAAAAATCCATTCAATACATACATAAAGGACAACTGACATACTAGTTGAATAAGTAAGTTACAACGAAATATTTGATTAATAATTTGGAAAAAAATCCAATTCCAAGTATCCATTATTGCAATTATTGAAGGTTTTTAAAAAAATCGCTTTTCTCAATTATCCATATATTCCTGTAATATAAATACACTTAAAATCTTCTGTTATAGCATTTAATACGACAAGCAAACAAATGCTTGCCATGTGTACTTCAATTCAATGCTTGATTGAATATGATTGACAGCTCTTCAATTTACTTACCGTTTGTATGCTGAATATGAAACATTTAGGAGACGTTTACTGATTGTACAAAACAGGAAATGTTTAATGCTACTTATACAGTATTGTGCTGAATGGCGCCGTGTCATATTTGATACTTTAATAAGTGATACTCGTATAGCTATTGTTGAATGTTTCAAGAATCAAGTACTATTTTTATCGTTTTAATTAAAATCGTAAACAAACTTTCAGTCCACCTAATAGTACGTAATCTTTACCAAACATGCACATTTGTAATATATATTTTTTTATTGTGTAAAGGTAGTAAACGAGCATGCAGTCCACCTGGTGGTAAGTGGTCACTGCCGCTCATGGACATTAGTAGTCATCCCCAAGTACGATTGACCCAAGGTTGAACACAAATGCGTTACTACCTTTGATGACTAGGATGTTCGCCTCGTTTGCGAGTATAGCCGGCAACCACGCCTCTCCAAACCGAAACACAATAAATTGCTTCACGGAGGATTATGACTATATGAGTTCTACCACCTATTACAAAAAAGTGACTGCGAATATAAGATAGGTTTATTATATTTATATAGTAAGTATAGAAATAATTATCCATAAAATTTCCTCAATTTGTTTATAAGTAAGTTCTTGCTCTGTATTTCGGTTGAGAGAAGATAGAGAAGTATGATTCCTGATCTTACGCTAAAACGAACATTTAAACTCTTACAACGCGTGTATAGATCGCAGTAATAACGTTCGTCCTATTCCAGGTTGATTTAAATATTCCGTGGGCAGTAGTTACCACTTACCATCGGGTGGATTGCAAGCAATTTAATTGCATAGATAGTAATCAAACTTCAATCAAAGCTCATTCAACAGATACATCGCTTATTTTATGTGACTAATCGTAATGTAGGTAGAGCATTTAATCTGTAATACTTTAATATACAGTAAAACCCGTATTAATTACAATAAAGCCACAAACATTAATCAATGTAATCCAGCTTTAATAATAATGAGAAACAAATATCTCGTGTAAATAAATCGGTGATTTATAGACCACATGTCATTTAGAAGTGGCTGGGATAAATAATATAATTATGAAATAACTTTTGACGCACTTGTAGCATATTTGTCACTAGCGCCTAGGCCCCACAAGGTTGACTATTAGAAAATTTAGTCCTCATTTACTTAAAGATTTATTTTTAAATAATTGAAATAAATAAGATTTAGAACTCATCATTACATACCATGGTTTCTTTGTTTATCAAAGGCGTGTCGTCTCCTTTTCGCCATCATGCAACAGAAAGATAAAGTTCTATCAACGTAAGTGGACTCGTGGCGATTAGGTGCCCTCCTTTTTACTGCGTCACGTACGTAAAATTTCGAAAGTGAGAATGCTTGTTCTTTCCCAGGTATTCCCAGGATGGCAATCGGGAGGTAAAATAAAAAAAGATTTTTATTTAATTTTCATTTACTATAGAAAGTGTTTCATTTTACAGTAGGAGTTCAACTTCCATACCGTAAGTGCGCAGTAAAATATAGCTTACCTGTATTATTATAGAACGTACATGAACCATATTATAATCAAAAATAATCATAAAGTATATAAAATACACTTAACTAACGTTATGGTACAATATTGCTCAATTTAATTTTATCCAAAAACATAAAAAGCCTATAAAAATTATATAACATATTCATATTAAATTAGGGACACATTTGCTTACATAAGGTATATGTAATCGTGTCATTTCTAAGTCATCCTATATCTGTGGCCGATATCAAATATGTTGCTATTAAAGATTTGCCGAAGTTTTAATGAACGTTTGATCGGAAATGGGTTAAACAAATTTGATCCCGAGATTTATTTTGCGAAATTTCGTACTTAACTTTGTACGAAATTCGATACTTGTGGAGCGACGGAGACGAGAATTTGTTACTGTAATTATGAAGTCTGAAATTTTCTTTGATGTATTATAAACTATTTTTCGCCTGTAAAATTTACTACTTACTTTACTAAAACGTTAAATAATGTATAAATATTGTTAATATGCTCTTGTGTTAAATGATTCCATCAGCAGAATATATACAATATGTGATTCATGCCCGAATTTTGATATTTTGCCAGGTCGAAGAACCATGAGTTCTTCGTACGTAGTTCGTCCGGGGAAGAATCACCGCCACCCTCATGATCCTCCGTGAAGCAATTCTTGTGTTTCGGTTTGGAGAGGCGTGGTTGCCTGCTATACTGATACATGACTGATACATGAGGTGATCATCTTGGTCTTCAGCGGTAGCAATGCATCTGTCATGAAACTTAGGTATGACTCAATTGTACTTGAGGATGATTACTAATGTCCTTGAGCGGCAGTGACTTACCATCAGGTGGACTGCATGCTCCTTTGCTACCTTTACATAATAACGATATATGATTTTTCTTTCCACCTGTTTTATGGCCTACTCATAGAACTTTCTAGAAGTCTTTGGCCCTTGACAAAAATAAGGTGTGAAAATTATGACAACTTCAATTAAGTCTTCGGATTTCAAAAGGAGTTTAAAATATCTAACTTAAAAATAGTCAAATTCTGCTTGGATACCATGACTAACATCTTAAGTTCAGACTTCAGACTTATCATTTGATATTTCTTGCAGATTGTGTATGCAACGTTTTTTTTATAGATTAACGTTTCAAGATTGTAAGTAGTTAGCGATAATTATTTTAAAACGAAACAATATTGATGTAAAAAAGTGAAAGAAAAGTGGGGTTAAAAATATTCAAATTAATACATTTTATCGCGTCAGTATTACGTTAAAAATCAATACAATCTATCTTCTTCTATCTATACATATAATAAAGCTGAAGAGGGTCGAAAGTCTGTACATCCAATATATTCAAAAAAAAGTTACCTGGGGATACTTAGAATCGATAACAGAACACGTTCCAACAGTTTTTAGATTTTTTGTCTGTTTATCTGTTTGTCTATTTATTTATCTGTTTGTCTGTTTATTTGACAGCGCATCACGTAAAAACGGCTTAACGGATTTTGATGCCAACTTGACTAAT
>DWNR01003466.1:0-11768 GCA_018250455.1 Polygonus leo | reverse complement strand
TGGTTAAAATCGGTAAAGCCGTTTCGGAGGAGTACGGAGACAAACATTGTGACACGAGAATTTTATATATTAGATTAGATGTAGTGATTATTTATTTTGCCTTAATAATTTTAAAGCTGTCGACTTATTGTTTTTATAATAATCAGTATAATTATGAGCTTATATATAAACGTCTTAGTAGGCAATTACGTGAAGGAAAAAAATTGTGACAGAAACAGTTATCGTCAACTGATTGAACACAAATTTTAAACTTTTATAAAAGCTAGCTAGTTAAATTACCAATTTGTACTAAAACGAATTTAATAACTTTTGTTTTAATATAGAATCAATTATAGATTAAACATATTACGGTATTTTACTAATCGATGACATTATACTTACTAATAATATAATTTATAGTTTTCCTAAAAGCTTCAAATCAATTTCAGTGTCGCACAAATAAGAACCTTATTAAAGCATAGTAAACCTCAGAGGCGAAGCTACCGCCTTATCAGTGATACGGGGCCCCGGGCTACAGGGGCCTCTAACGTGTCCTTAATTTGGGCCCCAACAAATTTCCATACAGGGCTTCAGGGCTTCAAGAGCCCCGAACGTGTCCTTAATTGGGGCCCCCCAAAAAATTCCGATACGGGGTCCCTCTAAGGCATGCCACGCCACTGGTAGACGTATACTAATTTGATTTATTTGAACAGATTAAGAAAATTATTTGAATCAATAAAATATTTGGCATCCATGAATAGATACCAATATACATTGAGCAAAGTGGTATGAATCGCTATACAACCAAATATAAAAAACACAACGAAACCGAGCAATATTTGGACTCGAGCCCAGATTTTTAACTCATAATAAACAAACAAGTAATGTGTAATTTCGTATAAACCCAATTACGTAAATGCTAATAATATTGCTAATTATTTCAGTCTGTATGTAAACCGCGTTGGGATGTGTATCGTAACAAAAAATTAAGTATTAAATGTTTCTATACCGATCCATTCTTTAACCATGCGACAGCCGACACGTGTCAAAAATATTCTTTGCACGAATCAGTATGAAGGTACATCTATAGCCCGTTCCGGTCATAGCACGCTACGGTGTTGGTCGATATGGGAACGGACTAGTGGGCGTAGCGTCATACAAGAATATTGTTGGACCGTTTGCACCCACGGGAGCTCTTAGGACAGGCCCCTCTGAACATCAAGAGGATGCCAGGTCTCGGACAATAGACAAACATACCCTGTCCCCCGCCCAACGGCTACACCGGGAGCAGTAGATACATTGAGAATTCCCTTGGTAAAGAGGGATCCCTCGAGGCCCGCAGACAAGAAACTGGGACTTCCACGTTCGTTCGTTCTAGAATATTATTGACGCATTCGGTACTGTTGCGATCATAGTATAGACGGTATATTGGGTAACTTAAAAAATCTGAAAATACAAGTAAATAGCGACAGACGATTGTACATTTGAACGATATAAACAGTTTCACATATTTAAAGCACATTGATTGATAGATTTACAATAACATTGTAAGCCGTATATAATATCGGTATGACATAACAGAAACACAAAATATAGCGCAAAGCGATTAAAAGCTAAATAGTGATACCCTGGTCGTATCAGTAAGACTGCGCTGTTATTTTTATACTATTATCGTCATTATAATGACTTAAAGGGTATTCGCGACTATTTTCCATGTAATTGGAAAGAGTCCATGATTAAGGATCGCGAATATATTCGAAAGTAATTTTATTTTTATTATGTCTAAATATACTTTAAGTGATTCCTGTAGTGTGTGTAATAACCATGAATCAACGATTCTTATTGAGATTATTATTAACTAGCTGCCCGGGCGGACTCCGTCCCGCAATCATATACGGGAAAAAAATATTTTTTTAAATATTTATAGCTTTTATTTTTTTATATAAATAGCTTTTACTTTTTTTAATTATTTTTTTCATACGAACTTTCTCCTGACAATAACAAACGCATAAAAAAAGATTTATCCAATTTGGTGCAGTCATTGGAAGTTTTACGCGTACATTTCGGTGATTAATTTTTATTTAGATTGTTACTCAATCATGAAGAAAAATTGAATAAATTCGGATTAAAAGTAAGTGCATTATAACTTTTGCGGACCCCTTGGGGCGCTTCCACAGACCACCAATGGTTTCAAACCCAACCAAATACGAATTACACAGTTTACAATGACCATACAAATACGAAATTTTCACGAGAATTTCACAAAAGGTAGATGGAGTTGTGAATTTTTAAAAACTCATTCCGTTAAAATGGAACTTTGGTCAATGGTAATTTTGAAACCAGGATCTGAATGATAAATGAGGTACTGTATAAAATTAACTGAGATACAAACACGGAAAATACTAGGTCTTCCCTAATCGACTCAAATTTGTTCTTGGGTACGTAATATACGTAATATTCGTATATTTAATGAATTTTCGCAGACACACATTTATTTCAATCATAAACAAACGCGATTCTATTGACGAATTTGCGATATAAGCAGCCAACGCCTTTTGGCACATATTTTAATAAAGATTTCACAGCTGCAGAATAACTTATTTGCCACTAACAATAACTAAAGTTAATCAAGCAAAAAATATTATTTATACCAATACACGTCAATTGAAATTCAATAATTTAAATGAATATATTCAGGTTTTTATTACAATAACATCGTGTGATGATTCACAGGGCGTGTTACATACACATTTATAGCATATACATTATTATGTAGTATTGTATATGTAAGCGAATTATTTTTAAATAGTGACACAGTAAGGCCGCGGCAAAATGTCGTAAATATTAGCAACGAAGACTAGTATAGTGACAGCTGTGTAGCATCAAATGTATTTTCAATACTATTTGGATCTGTATACAACATCAAAATATTTAATATGAATGAATCTGCTAATAAAAATACTTTTATTTCTTAAGAAACATTCAGGCCTACTCGTACAATGTTTGTGAAATTAAAATAAGATACCTAACTAAAGCATTGAAGTTCCAAAATATGCTTATTTGGACCAAAATAGTCAAATACTAACACATAAATAATAACAGCACAGTCTTTAATAGCCTACCTATAAGCGAATAAAAATCCCCCACTGATTCAGTGCTTATCAGAAACATATGGAAAATATTAATAAAATAGAAACATATCCACAGATAAATGAATCAACAAAAACATTAACAATAACAGTTCAAAAAACTCAATAAAAGATGTGTCTGTCAACGGATTTATCACCACTTTAACTGATCATGTGACAAATAAATTTGTTCCCAACTGTTGAAAATATAAATTTTACCAATAAAACTGTCTATGCGTTTATTCCTCGCATTTGTGTACATTTATGGGTTTAAACTTACTTGGTACAGTGTGACGGTTCGTCATATGTGTTGAAGAGGAAACATTTTGAAAATTTGTCTATTATAAAAATTAAATATATTTCTATAGGCATTGCAACACATGCCTAGCAATAATAAACGATAGGACATGTGCATAATATTTGTTTAAGAACAGATGCATTGAATAGTGAAAGAGTTTAATTTACATCTTTAACATTAAAAAAACAGTGTACATTTCAATGTAAATGCATTTCATACATAGGTACTTTACATACAAACATTAAAGACTGACTCACAGCATTGTGGAATGGTAACGAAATTTGCAATCAAACAAAAGGCATCAACACTTTATATAACACCGCAATGCTGACAGATAAGATTACCGAGATGAGTAACCCAGTGTTGCGATTTAACATACTGACACAATATTATTATTATATGTAGATCTTAACAGCTCACGAAATTGAGAAATATTTTCCTCAAACAGATTTTTCATGAATTCATATTTCTTTATGCTGCTTCTTCGAGGAAATTACTCAATAAAAACAAATCTAAGGAGCATATTTATTCAAAAATATTACCCAACAGGTGGTCAGGAGTCAACACTATGTAATATTTTGAGTTTGAAATTAAACATATAGAAATTATTGGCAATATTGTTGAATGTGATCAAACTGCACATAATCTAATCTTTTTTACACATCTTCAAGATTTATTAAATTATAAGGAATTACTGCTAGCTTATGTACCTTAAGTAGCTGATTATATTTATTATATTTGAGATCATTATGTACCTTACATAATGATCTCAAATAAATATTTATTAATTTAGCTTCAGTTCAATATAAATGTTACTTGAAACGTAAATTGGTGTGTCTAACTGATTTATATTTTGTAAAGTTTATTATATGTATAATTTAATTTTGCATAATAATTAAAATAACAGGTGTTTTTTATATTTCAGAAACAGATATTGTATTGAAACAACTAATGTAAATTATACACATATTTGAATAGATGTTTGAAAATTCTGAAAAATCTAAATGGATTTTAAAAATGTATTTAAAAAAAATGATACAGTTACTTTAAATGTAGCTGTTGAAATATATAGAATAAAGCAAATGATACACATTTGCAACGGTTAATATATGTATATTATATAACCCAGATTCTTGTAACTTCCTCAATGTGTAACTAGTGTGAAAAATGTGTATATAAAGAGGTCACAATAATATTAATGTAGAGTTATACTATGCGGAATTAGATTCATCATTCTCTTTCACATTGTATTTTTCATTTTTAATCTCTTAACATTTTTCATACATATGTTACTTGATTTTAAAATTTGTTTTCTTGTAAAAGAAAACAACAAAACATATATGCTTACGTACATAGTGTAATATATGTATGAATTGTATTTGCCATCATAGTTGATTGAAACTTAATTTTTTTAATTATGAATGCAGGACTGGCACTACGTGAGTGACTGTTTTCTCAGATCATATGATGATCTGAAGATGAGGTACATTTGTTGTCAATTTCCATATTACCAAACATAAAACTGTATTATGCACTTAATAACATAATTCATTAGTGTTTTCTAGACTAATCATATTTTTTCTGCAATAAAAATGTCATGGTTGTTAGTTCCATAAAAAACTAGTGTCTGAATGATGTATTGCAATAATTTGATAGTTTTGACTGCACGCTACGGTGAACACTTTCTAGCAGCCATTCGCACAATTACTGCAATTTTTCCAATTGTATTATTGCTTGGTAATTGCATTTTAAAACAAACCATCCATGGCTCTATAAAGAATTCTTGTTAGATTTTCTAATATTCGCCTTGGTTTATTTTTTTTTCCTTCTGTGGCATCTACAACAGCCAGTCCTGGTAAGGGGCTGTGAGTAAATAAAAGCATGAATATGTATATGGTTAATCTACATCATAATCTATTAACTTGGTGCAGAAATTTTCATTTTAATTACTTTCTTCAAGCTGAATGAAGTTCCCTCAATCAGTACAGTATTGCGAATATATTCCACTACACTATGCAAGTAGATTTCAGATAATTGAAAGCTTTATTTTAAATACCTCTTAATCAAAAGGACTGAGGTGAAATGTCTATCATCTAGAACTATTACTAGTTCTTAGAGTGAATACTAGTTTATTAGTCAAAGATTTATACCTTCCCTGACTAGTTTAGCAAATCCCAATGGATTAAACATAAGATACATTATTACAATTATAAAATTCAAACAAAGATATGTATCGCCTGAAGCTTCTACACAGAGCCTTATCCACTGAAAATAACAATATTATATTGGTCTTAAGCCGCTTCTTATAACTCTAATATCCAATGTGGAAGGGAATTGCACACTTAGCAGGTTAAAATAAATGTACAAAAGTTGTTTACAAAATTAAATATATCCAATCTTAAATTGTAATATTAAAAAAATCGAAAAATAGCAAATTAATTTTGTAATTAATTACTTCATGTATTTGTTTATGCATTACATAATTATGACAAATGGATCTATTTTGTATCCCACAACCTACAAATGTAATTATGTTCTTAGAGGTTATTGAACCAACAACCAGTTATTGACCTATTCTTTTATTTTGATTTTGTAAATGGGAATATTTCAAACATACTGTTATTTTTAATTTTATATTTAGAGTTAATTGTTAATGATTTTAATGATTACAACGAAATACACTAAATAATTTTTTACTTTACAATAACATTAGCTCATATGAATTGAGTATAACTATAAATGTGTATATGAATAAATCAGCTGGAAGCATTGTTTCAGACCTAAACATGATGTAGTGTATGTTTTAAAACCTAATTAGATTTTCTCATGAACGGATTTTAGTTACAACATACGCACAGAGTGCATTGACAGAACTTAGTATGGTTTCCTGCGTAATCTTGAGTTGTCTGATAAGCACCAAGTCAGCGTAACGACCAGGGTATCATAAGTATAAGAAACTTACCTTGAATATAGGCCTGGGATGCCTGGGCTGCGAGGGCGCCGTGGCGGCCGTGGTCGTAGCCGGCGTCGGGGTCGGTGCCGTCACGTGGTCCGCCGGCAGCGCCTCTGGCACCGTCTGCAGCGTAGGCCGCATAGTCGTCGACATCTTGCCTCAACACCAGTTCAAACTTAACACCTGGCTAGCCAGCTCTCTCCGCTCGCATCCTCCGCTGCCGCCGACCACTCGCCGCGCTCGCCGGGCCCCGGTTCTCACCAGGACGCCACCGACTTTGCAGTACCGACCTTCCGACAAAAACGCCCATCTAACCGCATTTTCTACCGCAAAAATACATAGCGAACCCTTTATTCGATCCTGAACGCGCACTGACCGTTCCTATTTCACTTTCACGTATATGCTAACGATCGTCGAGATGGAAAACGGAAATAGACACGCAAAAAACTATTAGAAAGCTTACAGTATCTTCTCCTGTCACATAAACACTATGAAAGAATTCGGCGTTTCGTATATTCACCGACACAAAATTCGGTTTCTTTAACGAGAACGGCCCGTACAAATGCTACAAAACTGTGCAGTGGACGAAAGTTCGTCAATTTAATATTAAAATTAAAATAGATATTCACTTAACTCCGCTAAAAGTCCGTATATTCTTGAATTCACTCTCAAGATGGCGGATTTTACCTACTCCTCGTAAATGGGCACAAGGCTGACACGAAAACATCAACCGGCTCTCTATCAATCCCTTTCTTTTGGTACCACGTGAAATGAGATAGTAATATGTGAACAACTTCAACAGAATTTTTTAATCGTCGAGATACGTCACAGAAAACCTGCCAATGGAGCATGCGCAAAACTACCGAATATCGTAAATCTGAACGCAGCTTTTCGTCGTTTTGTTTTTACAAAACGTTACAACTTATGTTTCGTGTATATTTTTAAATAAATATATAACATTGTTTATAAAATATATGTAAACCACATAAATACACCCAATTTCTGTCCCAATCTAATACATATCTATCAATAAATTACGGCAAACGTTTAAATTAAAATCGCTAATACATAGTACATTTTTTAATAATAAAGTCAGTGATTAGTGCAATAAATTTATCTTATTACTAAAAAACAATAAACACATTGAAGAACACTTGTTTTATCTTTCTATGGCGCCCACCTATCATAAAGTAAAAACTTAAATATTAGCAACCCCTCTGTAAATCAAACCAAATTTATACACAGGCAACATCATTCTTAAACGCCATTTGTTAAAATGGCCGCCTTGTTGTTGGCGACTGTTGGGCGCTTGTTTGTGAATTAATGTTTGTTTCTTTCAATAATATGAGAGTATGAGTTCAATTAATTTGTTGTTGAAGTTGGCTACATGATTTAGTTTATTGGTAAGTTTAGTCTATGTTTACTCACGTAGATAAATGAAAGAAATCCTTGTAACGTAATAACTGGTTCGTCACAACGTGAGGCCTTCTTGTACCTCGCCTTTTCCGTGTTATTTGTTAAAATGGCTATTATGTGTTATGAAAACAGTGCTAATTGTGATTTTTATGCAAGTCAGTAGTTGTTTGTGGCCATAGGTCACCAGTTTATAGAGAATGAACGAGCTCAGTTGCTCGACAAAGAACAATAGACTAGTCGGTGTAACGATGCTGCCACGGAAATATTCCGCGAGATTCGTAGATACTTTCCTTGACTAACCTCTGGAATGTTAACGTATGTTATTATTTTCATATTCACTCACGAGCTAACAAAGAATGTATTTGATAATAAAACAAGGTGAATGAACCCCAAATTTTGTAGTGTCAGTTTTCGAAAGTTATCTGTTTACGTGTTTTGAGACTACCTGTTCCACTTTGAGCGACATGTTTTGTGGCTGAAACAAAAATACTAGAATCTACGAAATCATCTGTGTCATGCTGTTATAAATATATAGTTTTTAAATAAACAAAAACACTATAATAACTAGGAACATTTAATTATACGTATTAAATTAAGATGTCTGAAACATTACTTTATATTACTACTTTATACTATTATTTTTAGCCTGCACAGAATAGCGCATAAGATTATGGTTCAATGTGGAAAAATATGGCATGCTATAGTTTCATACAGCTATCACATTGAATACAGTACAATTTTATGTCATAAAAGTAGCAAAGTGCTTTAGCCTTTATAATGGGTGTATCCTTGAGGACGAATCTGTATTAATTTTAGTTCAACCTTCTAACCAATATTGTTATTCATTTTGAATGATAACATGATATCTGGAAAATAACAGTGAAGTCTGTTAAAAAAAAATATACCACATTTTAATTGTTTTTATAAATATTTTGAAGGCATTATAACACAAATAAGAGCTATGTTCAAAATTACAAGTCATTAACTTGTTAAAAAGTCTATTTCAAAATTCTACCCAAACAAACAAAACGCAAAATAAGTAGTGAAAATTGAAATACAATTATATATTTTGAAACAGAACAGTAGCAGTTCAATACAATTACGAGCTAGACGTTGGTACCTTCCCTATTTAGTCGAATATTTATGTGTATTTACACAACAAAGATACCTTGAGTTTTATCCTTGTGAAACAACCTCTTTACAAAGTCAAGGTGATGGATGGTAAGTGTTGAGCTTTTGTAAAGGTTACCACACAAATGATATATGTAAATAATATAAATGATAAATTTGATTGTATGAAGGTCAGCTGATATATTTTCTGTTTTTTTTATTATATGAAGATAGCAAAAGAACCCACAGTCCAATTGATGGTAAGTGGTCATTGCTCCTCATGGACATTAGTAATCATCACCAGGTATGATTTAATCATACTTGAAGTTGACCACAGTTGTGTTGTAATCCCTGAAGACTAAGAAAATTGACTTGCGTGTCAGTATAGCCAGCAACCAATTCTCCAAACAGAAACATAAGAAATGCTTCTCTGTAGATTATAAAAGTAGCGGCGGTACCACTCAAGTTGTACCTCTTACTAAATAATTTTAATAACATATAAATAAAAGATATAACATACATGTGTTTTTGTGTGTTATTTCATTCATGATTTATTCATTATTTTTTTAAATGTCACATACATTTAAAAAAATAATGAAAAAATAATAGTAACTTTTTCTGATATTAAAAACTAGCTTTGTGTCTTGTATGATAGTAATATAGTTAGAGTTTTTTAAGTCTATGTAGTCTTGATACTAGTATTATCAGTTTAAGCGGGGTCTATGACAATTATTCAATTTATTTGTTATGATATTGTAACAACCACAAATAGTAAGTGTATTAATTGCAGATACTCACTATCCCTCAAATTCAATGCTGTCGTTGTTGAAGTACCTGAAGCTTGCCTAAAGTTTACCCATTACAATTAGAATATAGTACTTATATTTTTAGTACTTATACTTTATATTGGAGTGGTCCTATATTTATTTCAGATTCAATTCTGCTCATAAGGCATTGCAAATTCTGGTCATATAAGATATTAATAAGTTTAAATTATTAATGCTCAATAAATAAATGAAGTAAATTTCCTAGCCACTAGCTTGTGAGTTTAAAACCATCTTGTGGGGCAATAAAACTTTGCCTCGCTCAATATTCACAAGTTAGTGAGTGAACCATATTGCTTTCTTACAATAAAATCAAATAATTATTTCTTGCAGCAACTTTAATAGCAACTATTATGACAAACATCTAATTCAATAGAAATATCAATAGATTCAATAGAAAATTCAATCATACACCAGTAGCGAACAAGTAACAACTGATTCTCAATCTTTCTTGAAATTGATAATTATGGGTAATTTTTGTTACCATATAAAGGTAGCAAACGAGCATCCATTCCATTTAATGGTCATTATTAATCATCGATAAGTGTTATTGTCTGTACCTGAGGTAGACTACACGACCACGACAACCGACATTGCTACCCTTGAGTACTAAAATGTTCCACGTGTATGTACACCTGACGACCACACAGACGTCAATTATGAGGCAATAAATCTTAGAAGCATATAGTTAATTGTCGCTGAGTGGCCTCATTTAATGTCATAGAAAAATATAGATTTTAATATTACCTATCAAATACCAGGTGGTAGAACTCATTTAGTTCGACCGGGGAGGTACCACCGCCACCCTCATAATCCTCCATGAAGCAATTCTTGTGTTACAGTTTGAAGAGGCGTGGTTGCCGGCTACTTGAAGCACGAAATTCGTAGTCCTCAGCGGTAGCAACGCAAGTGATCAAACTTAAGTATGATTTAATTGTGCTTGGGGATGATTACATACGTCCATAGACGGCAGTGACCACTTACCAACAGGTGCACTGCCTGCTTGGTAGCTACCTTTCACGATTAAAAAAAATGTTTATATTGTTCCAGGTACCCACCACAGTCCCCAACAGTCTCCACAGGGTACCCAGCAAACAGATGTCAACAAAGAGACTCCCACCAATAGTTTAAGTTGAATTGTATAATTTCTCGTAGCGTAAGACAAAACGGCAAGATGTGGCCCGCTTCGCAATATTCGCACACGAACACACAGTACCAGAATAACATCATCAAGGCCAATGAGCATCAGAACCAACAAAACCTCAAAACGCTGGGGATGACTTCTGCTATATCTATGGCAGGTTTGTAACCTTTTTTAATCGATTTCAAAATCGAAAAAAAAAAATCCGAAATCGGCGTGTTTTTATGAGGACAGTTATGAAAGTGGAAGAAGCTAGGCAAGTATACCAGAACTGTGCCGTTTGGCACTCAATACTCTTTGCCTACCCCGTTATGGATTTGGCGTGAAGATGTGTGTGTGTGTGTGTATTTCAAAAAAGGATTAGGTTCTATGTTTATTTTATTTTTCCATATAATCCTTTTTATATGTAGAATTTGTTTGTGTTATGTTTGATGCACATGTTTTTATGAAATTAACTCCTAATTAATAGCTTTTAATTTGGCTTCTGAGAAATAAATTTGATATTAAAGCAGTAAAAAGAAGAATGAAAGTGCTGACTGATGTTAAGTAGTAAGTAAGTTATTGTTAAGTGGTTAGTGTTAAGTATGAAACAAGATAGTCAGGTTATCATTATATTGGGTTTGCATCTGTGTAGAAATTTAGCAAACTTATATGATTGATGTCCTAAAGTTCAATCACATCATTCAAGTTACTATAAGGCAAAAATATGGTAGTGTAAATCTATCTAAAGGAAAGTGTTCATGACGCCTAGGGACATTCCAATCAAACCAAAGTATAGCTGAGCATACCTGAATGTTGACAACAGATGCCAGGTGGTAGAACTCATTTAGTTCGATCGGTGATGTACCACCGCCACCCCCATAATCCTCCGTGAAGCAATTTTTGTGTTTCGGTTTGGAGAGGCGTGGTTGCCGGCTAT